>NW_024121210.1:21667327-21691301 GCF_016745375.1 Pimephales promelas
TAATGATGATTTTTATCAAGCTTGTATATTTAAGTTCAGTAATTTCACTTAAATAACAATTAATAGGTAATTATCATTGCCATTTAAGTGAAATCACTGAACTTAAATATACAAGCTTGGTAAAAATGATCGTTCTAGAAGAAAATTTCAAATGGCACTTAGAGGCTTTTGCATCTGAACTCTTCATGTGTAGAAATAGTCACTGTGCAAGACCTTTTGCTTACATCTGAATATGCGCATAATGGTATAAGATCATCAATTGACCTGCATTGAAATGCTAACCATATTATAACGTAGATATTAACTCATCATGACCCATTCAGAACAAAAACAGTGAAATGAAACATTCTTTCATCAGCCCACCCAAAGCAATGGGATTGAACACAACTGAGCTTCCTCCAGAAAAAAACAATTAAACAAAGAAAGATAATTGGCACATTGTGTATTCTTATGGTTGGATTTTTCAAGTTTTGCTAAATCAATCTGTTCAGGTGTTAAGGATCAGTAGACTTCTGTTGTTTTCTCCCTTTCCCAGAATTATCATCAAATCAAGGGTATCATTTTCAACACATTACACTGAGGCATGGATTCACAGTCCTAATTAGCTAAACTGATCTACAATTTGCTTAGGTCAGCCGGGTTTTAATTAAAAACCAGTTGAATCAAACAAGCTTTTCGAGCACCAGTTAACATCAGAAGGAAGATATATATATTTTAATTAAATCTTATCACATGCCATACTTTCACTTGGCATGTTCATCATCATCATCATCATCGTTTTAAAGCAACGATCTCTGTAAAATGGTCAAATAACTCTTTTCCAGCAACAAATCCACTTTAACCCTTTCTCTCTACCTTTCTTTTGCTGTAATGAATCTATCATCAATGTAAACATAAACTAGTTTAGGCGGAGTGATTCATTTAGGATTAGTTAAAGACTGTGATGAACATGAGAATGATAATCCAGGATAAATCACACACACCACATAAATATATTTGGATACTGATCACTGTAATCTCTTATGAATGAAGTGTGATGGAAATATGCAAATAAGGCTAAATATAACGTCTTTAACAATTGAAATGTTGAAATTTTGCTGAAAAGGATGTTTACCATAGGTCTGATTGCACAACCACATATTAAAACATGATTTTTGGCTGATGTCAAATCTGCTGATATATATATCTTGATATATATCTTAACGCTGCTTAAATGAGTAGTTCAATTTAAAAAAAACAAACAAACTTTTGCTGATTATTTACTCACCCCCATGTCATAAGATATCCATGTCATTCTTTCTTCAGTCGAAAAGAAATCAAGGTTTTTGACGAAAATATTCCGGGATTTTTCTCCATATAAGGGACTTCAATGGAGAACCAAACGGTTCAAGGTCCAAAAGACACTTTCAGTGCAAAGGGCTTTAAACGATTTCAGATGATGAATAAGGGTCTTATCAAGTGAAACGATCACTCTCCTATTCGAACTCATTCATCAAAATGAACGAATCTTTTCCTGAGTCAACTCGTTCATTTCGTTCGTTGAATGAACCAAATGACACGGAAAAAGATTCGTTCATTTTGATAAACAAGTTCGAACAGGAGAGTCATGAACGTGAACAGAGCAAGGTGAGCATTTGAGCTTATAAAACTTAAACTTTGTTATTCATTTATTAAATGAGCGATCGTTTCGCTTGATAAGACCCTTATTCATTGTCTGGAATCGTTTAAAGCCCTTTGAACAGTTTGCACTGAAACTGACTTTTGGACCTTGAACCATTTGGATCTCATTGAAGTCCATTATATGGAGAAAAATCCTGGAATGTTTTCATCAAAAACCTTAATTTCTTTTCGACTGAATAAAGAATGACATGGACATCTTGGATGACATGGGGGTGAGTAAATTATCAGCAAAATGTTTTTTTAAAAGTGAACTACTCCTTTAAGGTGGTTATTAGCAGCAAAAAAGCCAGGTCTGTTTGCTGGTTTTACAGGGGTTTTGGAGGGACACTTTGCATGTGGTCTCGGTGGGAGACAGGCTTTCTGACCATCTAAACCAGCTAAAAAACAATTTAGTATGGTTTGTGGTACATAGGCCTATTTGAAAAAAGCACAAGATGTATATCACGACGAGCCTATATATATATTTAATGTAAGGAACCGCTGCTTAAATAAAAAAATGGTATTGTACGTCAATACCAGATAGATAGGCTAGATGAAGTAAATATTATCCTCATTCTCTGTGTAGACCTCAGCGCGTGCACTGCCTGTCTTCTCCGCATGCGTTCACCCCGAGTTCAGCTCTAGTTAGGGAGAGACAGGAACTGATGTGCAGTCAGTTTCCTCACCTATCCGAGCGCGAGAGCAACACAGACAGCGCGTCGAGCGCGTCCCCTGTTTCCAGGAGTGTTTCTGCCTTTTCCCACACAGCACACACAGTCAACCCCGGAGATACGCACTCAACATCCACTCGCAGTTGCGATCAGTTTGTGCGGGTCCTGTTAAAGTGATTTTGAAAACGACAAGGATCAGAACGAGGCTGAAGCATCTAAGAGCGCGCGCATCTCCCTGAGAGCGCGAGCAACATATGTCCTGCCTCTGAAGACTCGGTATAGCACATCTGTGTGTCTGAAAAACGCTTGAAAAAACGTTTCACCCGAACGCTGAAAACTTTAAAGGAATATTTTTGAGCATTTGAGTGGATTTTTTGTCAGAAACACTAAGTAATACTCGTACTTTTGGAGATATTTAACGGACGGAATACGAAGTGAACGCTGCGTTCCGAGGGGAATCGCATTTACGCTCCTTCAGTTATACGGTTCTTCTGTGCGGACGGAAGTTTTCTGAGGAAAAATGGGCATAACTGGTTATTTTGAGCTGCAGTGGAAATGCCTGGTTGTTGTGGCTCTAAGACTGCTGTTCCTTGTGCCCGCAGGAGTGCCAGCGAGAAGCGGAGACTCTTATTTAAAGGACAACATCACTGTCAGACAGGGAGACAGTGCTGTCTTGAAGTAAGTCAATGATTATATGATTTATTTACATTATGAGAAGTGTATGTTTCATGTTGTTCCTTTTCAAATTACATGCTTTTTGGATCGTCTTATACGATTGTTAATTTGTGTAATGAATGATGTGATAGAAGGTTACACTTCATATTTAAGCATTCCAGTTTCAAATTAGTAACATCTTTAAGTTTTCGTCTTTACTTTGTATTGAAATATAAATATTGTTTTTTAAACTGCACAGCTATTTTTTCCTGCTGCTGGAGTTGTTTTGGTAATGTGAGGTGTGAGATGCGATCTGTCTCTTAATGCAGCATGCAGTCTCGTCTATGCAATCAGTTTGGTGGCCTATTTAGATAAGTAGTTCATCAACACATCAAATTTTACTTCGACTCAATTCTCTATCCTCTCTCTTTCAGTGATTCTCCCATCTCGCTCATCACTGCCTTTTCATCCCCCCTTCCTCTCTGTCTCAGTCACAAACACTCATTTGTGGACGCCCACATGCACTTACAGTAGCATCATTGTTTTCTTACTTTTCCTCTAATGCTGATTCCGGAAAGTTATATAAACGTGGGTGAACAGGCAGTCGTTATTCCTATAGGGGGAATTGGAGTAAAGTAGCCCATGTTTCTCCTTCGTTCTCGCCTTTGCTCTGCGCGTGGTACCAGACGCAGCAGGGGACGTTTTGTGTAGCATGAGACAGTGGCCTGTGCGCGTGTCCTTTGGCTCCAGAACCTCTTTCCAAAAGAACGTTTGGAACAAAGCTGCACAACATCACTGATGACGTCAAATCTACGTCGATCTCTATAGATCATTATAGAGAACTTTGATGCATGAATAAACCTCTTGAATAAAGAGTCATTCATGTGCATAATCATAATGTCCCTTGTTTCATGCCAAACATATATATTTTTGTCACAATTGTCTCATCACAATTCGGACAGTCTATTTAAAAAAATTACATTCATTGGAATGAATTATTTTTTTTAATGATTAATTCAATTGAGTTCACTTGCTTCATTATTAGATTCATTTTTCATTGGCTGCTTCTGAAAGCCACTTGACTTGTTGCCTCACTGCTCAGGCAATGACTTTTGTAGGCAGTGTTAGCGCTCAAAGGTGATTTCGGATAGAAACCGATCACAAAACTGATTTCGGATAGGCTTGACTCAGCATAATGGTTTAAAGTAGGGCTGTGAAGCGATTAATCGTGATTAATCGCATGCAAAATAAAAGTTTTTGTTGACACAATATGTGTGTATACGTATTTTGTATATATTAAAAACACACATTTGCATGTATATATTTAAGAAAAATGTGTTATTAATATATCAAATATTTATATTGAATTACTATAATAGTAATTTCTCGCTATAAATGACATCAAATCATTTACACAAAAAACACTGGTCAAAAACATACATTTACACACAAACTGACCATCAACTTCAGTCAAACGCCATCTTTATGGTTTAGTTTCATAGAATGGAACACAGGATTGTGGGATAGCAAAGGCAGTGAAGGATACATCTATGCTGCCTTTAAAAATTCGGACATGCCTTGATGGCTTCATACCTTGGAACGCATCGTCTGAAGGCAATTTTTAAACAGTCACTTCTTGCTACAGTACTTAGCAATGTAATTGATACAATCTTTATTTGAATTGTCAAGTTACTTTGTGATTTAGTACTCTACTTTGATCGCTACCATAGGCATTGGTGTTTATATCTGAAGGATAAACCTTGTGATATTTGAATTAGCAATGCATATTTGAATGTTTCGCTGTGATTGAGGTTGAATAGACATCTGGCCGAATTGTATAAGAAATAAGAACATGGGTGTTTAAATCGAGATTGCAAACTTTTAATGATTAGCCATGCACCTAAATGTAAATGTATGAATAGAGGGATTGCATGCCTGATTAACACTTTATTCCACCAATCAAAAGGTGAAATAGGAAATATATTGGATGAGAACTTCATAAACCTCCATATGTGTGTACAGACGAACTAAGCCTTGCTCATTTGTTCGTTTAGTCTTTCATTGTTGGCTGAAATGTTTGGTGTTGGGCTAAATTATAAAAATACTTGTGGTTTAGTAAACCTGTTGAAAATGTATAACCCTTCACAAAGACTGACATGTAATTGTTTGTGGATAATAGTTAATAATAAGATATCGTTACTCTTACTGACGTCAACATCTCACTGTCAACTTTTAAAAACAAACAAGCCAAACATTTGTCAGAACAAGGTACATATATAAGTTGTTAATTTCTTTAGCAATATTGAATGCTGCAAGTGTTAACTTTTGACTTTCCGATCTGTGAACTGTGTTAGAATCATGTCTGACAGACACGAGAATCTCTGGACCTCATTTCTTAGTCCCTTTTTCCACTTGAAGTCCTTCCACTTGAGAATTAAATGTGTCATACCATCTGTCAACCCAGAGTGCTGCTTTACCCCCTCCCTCTCTCTTAATTTAGCCATTCAAATACACTAAGATTTTCTCAGTTATGTGCTATCTCAGCACACTTTGTTTTGGTTCTTCCACTTTTTATTCACACTTGCATTAAGACATGAATCATCTCTTAGTACATTTCCATATAGCAACATTATATATTTTAAGTTCATGATTGTATTGATGTCTGGCAAAGCACATTAAGCACGTCTTTTTTTGACACTGATTGCCGCCAGTTATGTATTTTACTTTTGATCATGAGTTCAGCCTCCCCATAATGGAGAACTTTTGAGACAACCTGTCACAAACATTGTCACAGTGATGGCAGAACGCTCCGCGTGCCCCAACTCCTCTATAGCACTGATTCAAATGGCGACTGTTGCTGTGTGCCTGTGCACACCTGGAGATGTGTGGTGATTTATCTATCCCCCAAAGAAAAGCCATTTCAACTCAGCCAAAGCAAATGAAGGCTGGCAGACTTTAGCCAAGCCAGAAGCCATGGTTTCTACTTGGAAAAAAAAAATAGACATTTCTAAGGCAGCATTTTTCCTCTTTTGTTTTTGAAGGAAAAACACAACATTATGGCAGAGCCTGTTCACTCTAACCCCATGTGAAAAGTTGTAACATTTTTGATGCACTGAAAAGAATTATCGGTGTGAAGCTGTAAGCTGTTGCATTCTGATAGTGTTTTACAAAAACATAAGTGGTGGTTAATTGATATATAATATGTAATAGGGCTGGGTATTGACACAAATTTCACAATTCAATATGAATTCGATTCACAAGCTTGCAATTTGATTTTGATTTAGATTCGATTCAATATTGATTATTTTGGATATCAGTTACACTAAATGGCAAATTTCTTAACTAATGCTGTAAACTATGGGAGTCTAGTTGTAGCCTATAGGCTTCATTAGCCTAATATGAAGGTAATAATGAACTGTTTTGTAGCTATTCAAACACTTAAATTACACTTTTATTTATTTTATAGTAAGAATATTATATGAAATATAAATATTTAAATGGTGGCGGTCATAAAAACTTGCCAGATTTTTTCAAATATGCATTAAATATCGAAGAACATTAAGATTATAATGCGTAAAACTTTAAAACATAAAACTTTAGTCTACAAAGACGTGAAACTCACCGAGAGGTCTGGGGTGTTCACTGATATGCTGACACTGACTTTTTTTCAGATTATTTAACATAGTTTCCAATATCTCTGTGTTGTCATAGTGACCAATATGTGCAATGAAAAACAGGTTGTTTACCCTCATCTCTCCAGTGACACATCCAAGCAGTTTAATGGTATTTCTAGCTTTTATTTATAAACAACCGATTATGTTCATCCTTCAGGAAACACTTTTATGGCCGTAAACATAATGTTAATGTCAGTGTAGGAGTTATTTGTTTGTACTTTATTAAAAGAGAGGAAAAAGAGCTGTCAATCAGAGCATCCTAGGTCAAGAATTGAATATCACTATTATTAGTAAACTCATTGGTCATAACCTGAGGTGTTTGGCTAACAGAGAAGCTTAATTGCCTGTCCTTTCTTATTCAGTTTATTAAACCTCTGGTTTGATGAAATCACAAGGAAACACAAGGAAAGTGGCCAAAAAAAGGATGAGAAATTGTTTATTTACCAGTCTTTTTATGCTTTAATAATATCTCTAACTGCTAAAATGTAAAAGCCCCGAACAAGTACCAGCACAACTGATGGAAGTAAAACAAAGCACTACAACGTGTTATTAATTGAAATGAGGGTCCCTCTCTGAAGCAAGCTGGAGGATGAAGTCTTAAGTGGACGCCCCCTGACCCGACTGTCAAAGTGACAGATGGTTGAAAGCTTCTCATAATGGTGATCTTCCTTATCAACATTACAGCACTAGGGATTTCAGCGTAGTGTTTCCAGCAAAAACACAGTCGCTTCACACAGTTAGCTTATATTATTTCGAACAGGAACATTTTGATATGATTGTGCTGAATCGAAACTGTTGTATACAGTGGGAAGCTTGTTGTTTCTTTAGTGGTGTTTTCTGTTTGTACTTCATGTAATTTTTGCCGGGGTCAGTAATTTTGTGGAACAAGACTCTTCATAATGACACTTGAAGTATTTGTTTTAATCTGTAGGGTATTTTAAGGACTAGTTTACCTAAAAAAAAAAAAAAAAAAAATGCCGTCATCATTTACACACCCTCACGTTCCAAACCTTTATGAATTTCTGTGAAATAAAAACCCACACACACACACAAAAAGATGTTTTTTTGTCTAAAAAGTGAACCTAAAACATGGGCCCAATTTATTTCAATTGCTGAGACATTCTTCAAAATATCTTATTTTTTTGTACTGCATGAAACAAAATCATACAGGTTTCATGCAACAAATTGCATGCAACATGCAATTTCATGCAATCAAATATGCCTATATAAGAACATAGATTCAGTTAACAACACATGAAACATACAGTAACATATGTAACAAAAAACATAAGGCCAGATTTACTAAACAGGGCGAATTAGTTGATCAAATTAGTTTAAATACTCTAAATTTTGCGTCTGAAAGGGAAACTCCAACAAATGCATTTGCAATAAGGTCAGCCGCAAAAATAACAATGCCCATGCCTTTTTAGCGCTAATTGTCTTTTTTTCACTCTGCGTCTCTATTGAAGAACTATTTCGGGTTCCTCAAAAACAAAAAAAAAACAAAAAAAAAACTATTTATTAGTGTGAAGACAATTTTAATAATTAGAAGAACCGTTTTTCACTATAAAAAACATTTTGCGTAATGAAAGAAAAAATTCTTCATTGAACCATCGATGCCAATAAAGAACCTTTAACTGTCACCAGTGTAAATATTGTAATAAACAGTAAAAAATGAACAGTAAAGCAGTATGTTAGCATGATTTATTCCTGCCCCAGGACATGCTGGGAACTGTACTCCTGCCCTCAGCACAATTTAATCATTAGACAGTGTAAAATAAGCAAGTATTTCTTATATTCCTCCCTATTCTATTCCAAGTCCTCCCACTTTGAGATTTGAGGCATATTTTGTTGATACTTTTTCAGGCATCTTTGGATGAGGCAGATATGCTGGAAGAGAGTGCCTTTATCAAACCTGAATCACCACCATAGGCAATAAAGTTAAGTGTAGGTTGTGTAGGTGTGTCCTCTCCATACACTATGCATATTTTTGTCTTTAAGAAAACACATTTCGAATAGATTTATTGCTTATTGCTTATCATACAAACATCAAGTTCCTGTGCTGTTCACATCCCATGCACACACTCCAGACAAATGATTTTTAAGATTTTGTTTTTGAAATATAATAATATAATATAAAATAATCTGATATAAGCCAAAACATTGGCTTAGAGATAATCTGTCCCAGTCAAGGCGAAGATGCCCATTTCTCCAGCATCCAATATGTTGATTACGAGAACTGATTGGACTGATTGACTTAATATGTGACCTTGTTTGGAGATGATCAACAATATTTGCTTCTCCTCTGACTGGTCATATTGTTTTGGCTCATCAGTGTAATAATTTGTATAGCCCAATATGTGGTCCCAACCAACATTTCTGGAGCAGCACATCAGAATTCACTTTCATTTATTAATAAATTAATATATAGAGTTAATAGAGATAATCAATAAGTGATGTGATGATGCCACTCTGCTGTTAAATTATGTATTTTAGGAAACATTCTAAAAGGGACTCTATTGTCATGGGATGTGAGCTGTCATTGATGTTATTCTTTGTGGAGTGCACAGCTCTCATTTGTGTGCCTTAGGGTACTCGTCTTATAAAATTAGCACAGGAGCAAGGGCAGACCATACTTTCTCTGTAATGCTCCACCAGTCACTGTCTTATGGGTGCAAGTTTAAGGTAATGCTTCTAATGATTTGCACACTAATGATCTGAACTGTTCTAGTTATTACTTAACAGGTCCAATAAGCAGTTTTACTGAAAATCCTAGTTCAAAACTTCCTATTTCTGAGCTAATGTCAGATTTAAATTTCAGATTTTATATACTGTATATATATATATATATATGATTTATATGATTTTTTTTCACAGATTGTTAACATCACTGCTTGCTTACTATTACAGTAAAAACATAATTTCATGAATTCTTGAATAAATGAATGCACAAGAAGCAGTTGTAACTCCTCTTATAGGATTTACTTGTGTCTGAGAGGAGGACACATCTTTTGCTCATTGATATAAATGCTAAACCTTGCAGATATCTTATGTGATTTGCGTTACTCCCTCTCTGGAACAGACAGTCCAGCCTCTGTAATTCTCCATTCTCAGTTGTTGCTGAGGAAATTAAATATTAATGCTTTTGCAGTTTTTTTTCCAGAAGATTTGGCAAGATTAAACATTAACAACAATAAAACAACAACTATAGGGGATTATCACGCTGATACGTAGGACTTCCGGATTCAGTGATCTTTGTGCACTGCCACTTCCGTTGAATCACCGATCTCGCTGGCGAACTGATGAAGGACTACACTAAGTTTATTTATACGGCATCCCTGGTAAATTAGTCGGATTCACTAAAGTGCCGGCAGCAAACAAACGTGCTACCTTGTTTTATTTTAAAGTTTTAATTCAGTTCTTCCTTATACTCAATTCAGTCGGGAATCCATGAAAACTTACGTAGGGTTGGCGTTGTTGGTTAGATTTACAAGTTGGAACAGAGCAGTGACGTATATAGCCTTCGTCTCAGCCATTGTTGAACTGCGTCGGAAGTGGACATGCACAAAGTTGACAATTCCCGCCCATGAAACCCGGAAGCATGATGATCCCCTATCTAACGTGACTTTTCACCATATAAGCTCTTTTATGATTGATGTATTGTATCGTTGTGACAATGCTGAAATATGATGCTTCGCACTTTGCAATCATGTGTTTGTAATGTGCGAGAGAAGCTAAAGTGAGTTTATAAAACTCATTTGGAGTTTTATCACTTGAAACAAAAACAGGCTGAGGCATTTTCACATTTTCAGTCATGTAGGTTCACTCCGTCTGATTTATTTGCATCGTTAGCATACGCTGTAAAAAAACTATTTTTTGAAGTTGTAAACAGAGATTAGTGACTTGTGTTTTCAAGAAAATACTATTTCAGTCTTTAAATTTCAGTACAGTTCTTAAATTTGGTTTTAACAGTGTGTTATTTGTTTCTTTGCAATGATTTGTGAAATGTACTTGCAATATCTGAGTAAATCCTACACAAAAAAGTGCAAAAAACTTGGCTTTTTACACTGTTGTATCAAATGCTGATTTGCAAATAGAAAAACAAAGATTGCATTATCTTAGTATTCTTTATCACTCAGCATCTCATTACACTCTACATTAGAACTTACTCTCAGTAATGTGTCCTGGGAACTGCCAGACAGCTTTTGTGTTTTTATTTTATTTATTTTTTTTATTTGACATTAACACAAGCTTTCTCTGCACAGTTTACTGTAAATGTCGAAAGTACTATAAAGACAGCAGATGCACTTTGATGTGCACTGAAGCCTGCAGCTCAGCATTGACCAATATTGACAGGCTGAGAGAATAGCTATGCTGTCGAAGGCTTGCGTTGTCTTCAGGGACATTAAAAACATTCATACTTTGATATACTTAAATATACTGTCTGATATTTCTGATGCTATCCCCTGAAAGTAAAAAGCCTTAAATTGGTCTTCTTTAGTATTGATTTAGCAGTCTGCATTAGTAGTCACAGTTTTGTTGACTTTCCCCGGTTTGGCCTGCCTATTTTTTTGCTTCTGTGCATGCTTTATATAATGCACAATGATAAAGCATTCTCTGCATAAATAAATGATAATGATATGAATGAAGGGTGCCTTTTTTCAAACTTTTTGTTTTTGCAATATTTGAAGCTGTATTTATCATAGGATACCCCCTTTGTGCAAAGAATGTTAATATATACTGCATATATTCTACTTCGTATGTATACAACTGGTTTAGGATTAGAAAATAAGTTGAAAAAATAAATAGAAATTTTTCATATTTTTAACTTGGTGTGGAAACAACAATGTTACAGCTGTACATATGATTTCATATATTTTGGACACTAGTGTATTATAGGCCATGCTTTGGAGGCTGAATCTGGAAAATAATAGCTTGTAAAATGTTTTCAGTGGAAAAATTTCAATAGCCCTCAGACTCGATTTGTCTTAAGTAATCGTGATATGCATACCCTCAGCTGTATTGCTGAACATTTTAACGGTTCACTTCAGCTCATGCCTGAAGTTCTGATAAAAGCAGAAAGCAGCGAGGCCAGTCTGTGCAGTTATTCAGGCATATATCCTCCAGACCCTGTCAGTTTTACCTGAATCTTGGTCTCCTTTTAATTCTTTCTTTAAGCCCGAATGGATTTTTGATTGACCAGGGGCAACAGGAAGATAGAGAGAGGAAATACTAACTGCTGGTCCATCTGTCTATATGTCAGCTGTTGTAGGTGGGCAAAAAGCGGCCCAACTCTCAGAAGTGTTTATTTTTGGACATGTAATAAATATCTGTGTTCAATGTGCTTTTATCTATTTTTTTCCGCACAGCTTTCATATATAAAAGGGATAGTTCACCCAAAATTGTTCAAGATTGCTTTTGTCCAAATAAGAATTTGTACTTTTTAAAGGTGTTTTTGTTGATTTTGAGGTCAACATGCACTGTTGTTGTCATACGAGTTTGGAACAACCTGAGGGAAAATACTTGATGGATTATGTTATTAATAATTAAAACATTGTTTTTTTTTTTCCCCAGTGGAGAGAATATACACAGAAGATACCTTATTTTTGTATTGCTGTTATATAATAGTTATAAAGAAAAGTATGTAAACAAGTAAGGGGAAAACAACGAGTGTCACAAAAACCCTCTTTTGTGTGAAATTACTTTAAGGCGAGACACTAGAGGTGAATAGGATAACAATTTTAACTTACAGATGTCACCATGAAACTTTACCAGTTGATTACTCGCATAAATAGGAGACAAAAATGTATTGCAAGTTTTCTGTAATTTTATGTTTAAATATGCTATCAGGCTATATCTAATTAAATATGCGCTAATTTGCATATATTTTGAAGTGATGAATCTGACCATTGAAAAAAAAACAAGGTTCAAAATTATGTTTGCATTTTGTTGATATATTCAATGAAAAGACATTTTCAGAGGGGATTATGAATATCTCCTTTTATTACCCTGTAAATCAGAAAATACTGCCAAATGCCAATAGCCTTAAAAAAAATAGATTTCCGCCCTATTTTTAGGCATAAAATGTCATATGAATCAGGCCAAGAATGATAAATTAACAAATCCCTCTGAACATACCTTTACAATATAGTTTGGAATACGGCTGTAAAGTTTGGTGTATGTAGGTGCTACAGAAGTGGAAAATCGTCACTAGAAGTGTCAGAAAAAAACGGCCTGTAAAGATTTTTATGGGATTGCGCATTTCGAGTTAAATGGCCCATTTTACTTTCATGATTGGTTGCTGATAAACAGGAAATTACCATATTTGGATCCGACAGCATTGAAGAGGAGAGAGAGAGCTTTCTAAAGATCACGGAGCAGCGGGATGATTTAGAATGCCAACTTTTGAGGAATTTCGGTGAAATCTACACACGCAAACAGACAAAGTGTTGTAAAATAAAGACCTAAATGTGTGTTTGGGGCTTTTTTCAGCACAAGTCTGAAAGACGACATGTTATTGAATACAAACAGCCTGACCAGTGGAAAAACAAACCATGTTTTTGCCTGCTGTGTCTCGCCTTAAACAAAAGTCAGACTCCAAAACTGCTAGTTTGAAAGTAGCAACCATTATTACCATTATAGCAACCATTATCAACGAAAATAGCAACACGGTAGTGGTGTTTCGTTATTGAAAGAAACAGCCTTTTTGAAAAACTAAAAAACAAAAAAAAAAAAAAACAACATTTCATGACTCACTTACAAAGACTTGTGTCACTTTGTTCCTGAATGAATCGGGGTTTTGAACTAATTAGTTGAATGAATGATTCAGTGACTCACTCATAAACACTGTTGCTTGCTTTGTTCCTTAATAAAGCCACAGTTTTGAACAAATTGGTAAAATGTGTGATTCAAGGTCAGTGACTTACACATAAAGATAGTAACTATACCACCTACTGATTTGATTATTTAACTGCAGAAAGAGTCTTTGAATGACAATGTTTTTTGGGAGATGATAGCCAAAACTGGGCATGATAAAGTGGCAGTGTCTAATTTAGATGCCACTCACACTAACGACATTTCGGAGTTTAATAGAGAGAACTCTAGGGGGTTTTCTGTAGACATGTGCAAAAGGAGATTAATCAATGTACAAATATGCATTTGTTTTGCAGAAAATTAAAGGTTTGCACTGGAACAAAGGAAAAATGAATAGTATGCACACCCCTTTCCGGGTGACCTTTTAATACAGATTCCATGGCGCCTGTAATTTCACTATGAAGCAGAACGGGAACAAAAGAAACTCAAATGCAATTTAAATGGAATAGCAATTGTTTCCTCACAAGACTGGATCTACATGTACAGCATGTACAGAGCATAACGTATCACTGCCTGGCAGCGCAAACCTCTGCTTGTGCCCTCATTTCCTTAGAGGTGCAAATACAATCTTTTTGCTTTTAGCGCTGTCTGTGGTATGGGTGTGTGTGTGCGTGAGAACTGATGAAGTGCCAGGGCTTCCAAAAGGAACACGAATTGGCTCTCAGGTGTTTTATAAAAGATTGCGGTGCGCTTTTAGATTAGTGTGCATCAGGATTTCCTTTGAAGACAATGGTCTGGTAATTAGGTAGAGTTCTGCAGTAAAAGTGAACTTGATTGTATCAGGGTCTCCAAAGAGCATCATCAACAAAAGCCCAAAGTACTGTCAAGTCAAGCGCTGGAGTTCTTGTGCTATCAGAAACATTAGGAGACTTTCATAAAGCAGGACTTTTCTTGCAGTTTCATGCCCTGCCTGTGTTATGTAATGCATCCACTGTCAAACCAGTCAGTTCGCTGACCGTCTGATGCTTTTTGCACTAGTGTTGCACGGTGCGCCGATACTTCAACAGTTAAAAATGAAAAAAGTCACGATACCTACATTTAATATCTATACTTTTATGAATGACCGCGTTCCAGATTTGCAAGAGACGTATTTCATTGGTGTGTTTCACAGCGACATGGCTGCATACGCGAGGTCGAGTGATACTGTGGCCGCCGGTCAGTAGCGGAGTGGCAATCCGGAGAGCCGGTAGTGTTTCAAGGCCGCGAGGGCAAGTTCTTAGCCACACCATCCGGCGGTCTGTACACAATAGGCTAGTCTCTGCAACGGCGATAGATTGAAGCGCGAGCCGCAAAAGACAATGTATCCATGCAACTTAACGCAGCGAAAAAGAGCACTCCTCTTGATTTAAAAAACAACAGATTTTAGCGCTAGATCTCTTATTTGATAGCGAACTAAATTAATTCTCTGCTAGTTAACTGGGGGGTATTGCACAAAAGCAAGATAAGGGATTAAGCTGGGATTTTCCAGTTATCCTGGCTGAATTTAGCCCTGACTCGGTTGCACGAATGGAGGCTAAATTAATCTACATTAAGTTACTATGGAGATTTACACTTTGCAGCTACCAGGCTAAGATTAATCCTAGTGATTTATCGACTAGTTCCTCCCTAAATCCTACTAGATATTAATGTTTTAGTTACTTTATGCTCCTGCATTAAAATACTAGATATACTGCCATTCATCTAAGGATGCGTACTGATATTTTAGTTATTATTAAAAACTGCTGTTCATTTCACTGTCAGAGGTTTGATGAATATATTATTTGAGATTCGAAGCGTTTATTGGCATACACCTGCAGTGAGGAAAGCAGATTTTCCTGAGCAATTATAACTTTGCTGTCCACAATAAATGCCAACACAATGCAAAAGAACTATACTATACAATATGAGAAATAGAAAGACTATGTATATCTATGCAAATATAGAGTAGAAATGTATAGTTGAATGATAAAAAAAAAATTATAGGCTATTTTATTGCAGTTGATGAGATAATAAGAAATGGCTCATTAAGTCGTAAATGTGGTTTCATGTAACAACAAGGTCAATATATAGTATATATAGACTAAAGATTTGTTTTTCCTATTCACAATGGCTTGCCCTTTGTTGGATGATGTAGTTGATGAGGAAGTTTTAATACTCAGACGAGCATTCAGCCATGAAAGAGTCATCCGAGATAGGGCAGACCCATTGGAATCACTGGCTTCCCTTTATAGGCCTGTGGTGCTGTGCTGTGGTGAAGTCTTGGGTTGGAGGGCCACCCCCGTACCAGATATATGACTTTTTTTTATTGCTAAAATCAGCACAGACGATTAAATGTCAGCAAACATGTCACCATGTTCTCTGCAGACAAGTCACTTACCAGCCTGCAAAATATTCTTGTATTTAATCTAGACTTTCTGCCAAGTCCTTTTTTGGCCAGACATATTTGTTCTTTAAGAGGAATAGATACAAATGATAAAATAGATTAGATGGATAAAAATAGTGCAAAATATCTGATTATAGATTACATTAAATCAATTAGAAACAAAACCTACATAGAAATAGATAAGAGTAAAAAGATTAAAGAGATAATAGACATAAAATAAACTAAATATATAAAATATACACATAGTAGGTAAGTGTTTGCAATTATTCTTCATGTTAAATGTATGTCCACTGGTCACATTTAAGGCAAAATATACAATTATTTTTTTAAATGACAAGTAACTCCTCAAATTGTAATTATGAGGGTTACAATGGAGCACTGCACACTCAAATGCTCGGTTGTTTTAAAACAATTTTGGGTCAAATATGGACAAACCCAGCTGTTGGATTGAATTTATTAATTGCATTTTTAAATCCAACATTTGGGTTTGTCCATATTTGACCCAAAATTGGCTTAAAACAACCCAGCATTTTTTTAGAGTGTGGTTATTTATGGACTTAGCATTCAATCGGTCTGCTATTGTTTGCCAGGCATTCTCTCTTTGTTTTATTACAGCATCTGTATTGGCTTTTTTACATATTATATGTTTCACTTCTTCATACGTTTCCATAAGAAGCTGTTGCTCATTAGGTGAAAAGTATGCCGCACGCGTTTTGTCCATTTTTGGATCGGTGATTCTGTGATCGTTTTCGCGCTCTTTTTAAGAATGCCGTGAACGTGCATTTATCCAAACTATATACACCTGGCTTGACATAGCCACGCGTTCTCATCCTGGCTCAGCAAACGTGCAACGGATTAAGCCAGGATGCACTGATCAGACTAGGTCAAACCGCGACTGTTCAGTTATCCTGGCTTTCTTAATTCTACTTTTGTGCAATACCCCCCTGGAAATGTTTTATTTATTTTTGTATTAGGTGTACAACTTTCCCCCCAACTTTCATAGATAGCATAAATTTACAAGCTGCTAAAATAAAGGATACAAAACATCAGCTAAAATGATCTTAGGCTATAGGATTATAATCAGAGCATGTGCATGTTTGTCAGTGATTTATTTATATTAGGTTATTGCTACATTTTAAGAGCACAGACCTGCGCAAAGGAGGTGCATGTCGAACGCCTTGTAAGAAACACTTTTCCTTTTCAGGAAAAGTAATCGGAAAAGTATCGAAAACGCAATTCTTGTCTTGGTATCGGCATCGAAACAATTTTTGGTATCGTGACAACACTATTTTTGCACACATCTGATCTGACTAGCTACATTAATAATGAGTTTTAAAAGTTGGCCACGATACCAAAATATGACTGCCTCAATTTTGTCACGATACCAAAATTATTTGTCACTTCCTGAGTGGATTTTGGCCAGAATAATCTGCATTTAAGTCTTGAAAGTCTTGCATTTACAGTAATTTATTAGCTTACCACATATCGTGCTTTTTATTCGAACTGACTGTCTTTGGATTAATTACAAGCTCATGTCTGGTGGAGCGATCTGAGGTTAAGTGCTCAGCTCAAGGGCACAGTGGTGATAGATCAGGACTGTGATATTACTATAAGTCCCCAGTTCCTGTCCCACTCCTGCTCAGGGCTAAACCTCTGTGTCCGCGGTTCAGAATCTTAACCATTGGGTGACTATAACCCATGGATTTGCTTGACAGAGAGTTTGACATCTTGAGAACTAAATCATCTTGAGGTGAAACCTCACAGGCAGCTTGAAGGGGCTATTGTTTTTCCTAGGAATACAATGTGATGTAATTAAACTGAAATGGGTTCTGACTTCCTCTCTGTACAACTGCCTCAATTTTCATTTGGTTGGTGTGTGAGTGGGCTGCATAGATTTTTTTAATATATATGCAGCTGTCAAAAAAAGTCTCATGGATTTAGGGGAAATGGATTGTCACAATCCCCCCAAAATTTTATTTTTTCTAGGAGTGGAAAAGAACATTTCTATTATTCATCTATTTATATTTGCCAATTAGAACATCCATCTGGAAAAAAAAAAATGTGTGTGACTTTCAGACACTACTCTTATTTTCTATTCTATTCTATTCTATTCTATTTTATTCTATTATATAAGTCTCATTTGTTAGCTAATTAGCTAACTCATTTGTTAATTAATGCATTGAGCAATATATTTTTACAGCATTTATTAACTGTTGTTAATGTTAGGTAATAAATTTGTTCTTGTTAATGTTAATTCACAGTGCAATAAATATTGTTAACAAATGAAAACCTTGTAACACTGCAAAGTGTTACCAGTTCACCACTTACAAAGCCTTTTTTTTACAATGTGGAAATATTCATTAAGTGTATTCTTATTAAATAAGATTGTATTTACACCGGTGATTTTTTTAACACTGCCATTCAAAAGTTTAATTCAGTATTGTTTTAAATATAAATTAATAATTAAATTATGCAAAGATGCATCAATAGAAAACATCAATAGAAAACATCTGATGGGAGAGTTCCCATCAGCCCCGAACTCTCGTTGCATTTCTTTAAATAGTCAAAACCATTTTGACCATTTGCAAGGGACAGTGGAAATTAGCGTTCATGAATTTACACCATTTGGAAGTAGCGACCACATTCCTTCGTGTGCCAGTTATCCTTAAACTCTTAAGAACTTTATTATCTTTTGATTTACTTCTTTGGGGATAAGGCATCTGTACCAGTCACACTGAGACCTTTAAAATGATTCTAAATACAATCCTTAATAATAATCACTCGAATTAAAATCATATATATGCAAAAATGAGTTTGAGTGATCTCTGTAAGAGTGGGGGTGAGTTCAAATGTTAGTTTGCAAGCAATGTCCTTTGTCTTCGGAAACCACTGGTCAGACATTTTCTCTTTAACCAGTTTTCCAGTCTTACAGAGGTGAAGCTGAATGAAACAGTGTGGTTTTATTGGAGTCGACTGAAGCATCGCCTCTCTCACTCGGCTCGATTCTGACCATCACTGCCTTTATTTTTAATGGCAAGGATTTTGACTTGGCTTTAATACGTAAACACTTCTGTCTGTAAGTCTTCTTAGGACGAGTTTGCCTGAAGAGGGAGAAATTGATTTTCATGGAAGGAGAGGCGTGGAGAGTTTGTTCTCACTGATCAGGAGTCAGTGCTTCAAACTAATGCAGAAGCTATTCTGGGGTCTTACAAAACATTTCATATTGTTTTGTTGATTTGTTGTTGATTTGTTGCTGATTTGCTTTGTACTACCCCTGGTGGAGGTTCAGACTTCACACTCGGTGGTTGCCATTTATCATTTCACCTGGCACATTGTGTGTGTGTGTGTGTGTGTGTGCAGTCTCTCTCACTTGCAAACCTTCCCTGAGCATTTGCAGAATATTTCTAGAAAACAGAATCTTCCTAAGTCATTGCAGACAGTGGGAATTATCTGATCTTATAGATCAATTATGTGTTTTTATAATGCTATAGATGAATCCAAGACAAAAACAACATTGCAGTGGCTTATCCAAACTCTATAGGTCTATATCAGCAGATCTTCGCACATATTTTGTGTCAGTTTTCACAGTTTTTTTTTTTTCTATTTTGTCTGGTAATTATTTCCAAGTGTTTCTTAGAAAAAAAAATGTCTTTGTCGCAGTGGCTGATTGGTGAATCACAGTTAAAAATGACAGAGCAGGAAAATGAAGATTAATCAGGCCTCCCGACGGCCTACATTCTGTGTCCGCCAGACACGCCACGCTGCTCACAACCAATCAGAACAACGATGACTTTGAAATTTTCCGGACCACCTGTACAGATTTTATTAGCAGCACTTGCTTTGGCTTTTGATTGGCATAATAACCTTCCATGATTCCTCATGTGTTTCATGCATTTTGAGCTAATAATTATGTTGTGGAGACAATATCGCTCAGAGATTTTGCACTTAGATAAAAGATGATATTTTGTTTATGTGCCGATTGCCCAGCTTGGTCCAGATTTCAGCAGATAGAATCGGTCTCTGTACTGTATTGAAACGAAAAGGACAAGTTTGCATGTTGTTTTGCTGAGTAATATTGACTTTGCTGTACGTTTTTCACAGGATTTCAATAGAGCTTGTAACACATTTTGAATTTCTGTCAATCCTGCTTTCTCACATAAGAGTTAAATTCCCTTACGCACCTAGTGCAAATGTTAGTCATGCAAATAAGCATATTTGCTTTTCCGTACTATTGGAATAATTTACCTCATATGAACTCTCATTCCACACAGCTGACTTTTTTCTCTTTCATTCTTGCCTTCCCTCTCCACGTTCTTACCTTTCACTTTATCTTTTCTAAAAAAAAAAAGGAAAAAAGAAAAAAAGTAAAGCCCAGAGTGCTGCACCCGCTGCATTATCAGGTATCAGAATCGTATCATTGCAGCTAAAGCAGAATTGAATCAGGCTGATGATAGGCAGTAGGTGTATCTCGGCTTTATCAGTTATCTACATTCTCACTCTCACGCTGTGGGGACTTGTTTCTATTCATTGGCGTTGCCGGCAGTCATTCTCCCCCAGTCATGCGTATCTGGAAGACATTTTAAGCTGTCAGTTGTAGACAGAAATGCACAGTGCCCGCAAGAAATGGTTGGGAAAGATGCAAATTTCTGAAGTACACAATGACAGAAAAATCACACCAGAAGGAAAGAGGAAAACTATACACACACACACACACACACATACACTCACCTAAAAGGATTATTAGGAACACCTGTTCAATTTCTCATTAATACAATTATCTAATCAACCAATCACATGGCAGTTGCTTCAATGCAATCTCCTGAACTCCAAACTGAATGTCAGAATTGAAAAAAAGGCGATTTAAGCAATTTTGAGCATGGCATGGTTGTAGGTGCCATTTGTGAAGCCACAACACACACAACCTTGAGGCGGATGGGCTACAACAGCAGAAGACTCCGCTACAAAGATTGGAAAATGTTGCCTGGTCTGAGTCTCGATTTCTGTTGAGACATTCAGATGGTAGAGTCAGAATTTGGCATAAACAGAATGAGAACATGGATCCATCATGCCTTGTTACCACTGTGCAGGCTGGTGGTGGTGGTGTAATGGTGTGGTTGATGTTTTCTTGGCACACTTTAGGCCCCTTAGTGCCAATTGGGCATCGTTTAAATGCCAACGCCTACCTGAGCATTGTTTCTGACCATGTCCATCCCTTTATGGCCACCATGTACCCATCCTCTGATGGCTCCTTCCAGCAGGATAATGCACTATGTCACAAAGCTTGAAACCTTTCAAATTGGTTTCTTGAACATGACAATGAGTTCACTGCACTAAAATGGCCCCACAGTCACCAGATCTCAACCCAATAGAGCATCTTTGGGATGTGGTGGAACGGGAGCTTCGTGCCCTGGATGTGCATCCCACAAATCTCCATCAACTGCAAGATGCTATCCTATCAATATGGGCCAACATTTCGAAAGAATGCCTTCAGCACCTTGTTGAATCAATGCCACGTAGAATTAAGGCAGTTCTGAAGATGAAAGGGGGTCAAACACAGAATTAGTCTGGTGTACCCAATAATCCTTTAGGTGAGTGTATATACACACACATATAAATTCACACACATACAATATATATATATATATATATATATATATATATATATATACACACACACACACACACATGTGTGTATATATATATATATATATATATCCATCCATCCGTCTGTATAAAATATATTTACAAAATAGTATGTCTTCACCGTTAAACACTATATAAAGAGCTCTCAATCTTTCCTGTTACATTCGTATCATGAAAGTGAGATGCTGTAACAATGAAGTTGGAACGAATCAGAGAGAGAATCCACATGCAAGCACTACTTTAATAAAACAGGTAATCCATGGCCAACACGGAACTCAGGACAGGAATATAGGAAACTGCTACAAGCAACAACGACCTATAAACAACAACTGAAGTACAGGGGTTTAAAAACACATGCAAACAAGCTGAACAAGATAACAAGGGGGCGGGGCTAATTGGAAACACCTGGAGAGATTAATAAACATAACGGGGAACTGCTAACATGGGACAAGACAGGGGAACACAGACGTGAATCATGACAGATGCCTTGCATATTTGTACAGCATCTTTATGAGATTTGTTCAAATCGTATTTTCACTCAGCTCATGTATTGTCCAGAGTGCAACCTTCATAGATATGAAGTCCAACCAAAAGTTCACTAAGTTTGGAGAAAAATTAAAAGTTCAAACCTGCCTCTCCGAGGTCATGTGTACTGGACCGCTAGATCACATACAGACAATTTAAGTCTGAGCTGTAGACCAGGGATTTTATTAAAACCATCCATACTGTCTTAAAGTCTACGACCATGTTGTGTGGTTCGGTTTAAATATTGTAGAACATCATGGAGGCTGAAAATGAGCTTGTACCGATTAAACCTCCCATCCAACTATTACCACGGGAACTATAAATAGGTGTCTACAGAAGGGATCCAGATAAAGAGAGGATCATCCTGGATAGCTGTCTCTTGGGAAATTCTGTGGATTGTCATTCCATGCAGCTCTCTTTTACTGAATACTGCAGAGTTTATAGGGAGTGCTGGCTAAACACCCTCAGGTTCTAAGACCAGAATCCTTTGTTTTGAGTCCAGCTGCCTGATGTTTCCGGAGGGGACTTTCTTCTTTTCATCTTCAAATGAGACCTTGCCAACTCTTTTCTGGTGGCCGTGAACTTCAACACCTCATGCTGGTATTTTTTGTATGTATAGTATTGCAAGTGTGTGAAAAAGTGTGAAAGTGCTGTTGGCTATTTCTTAAAAAAAAAAAAGAAAAAAAGGGGGTTCGGATTGATGGCATTCAAGGTACATTTTCTCAAAAATTGTTTTTAAAAACGTTCACGATAGCTTGCTTGGTGGGTCTCAGTTATTCAAGCTTTTTTTAATCTCTTTTCAGTTTTCAATATACATGTTAGTGTTTTCCTTCTCTGACCAACCATCCTTTCGTAAACCCTTCCGACTGAATGGATTTTGTCTGGTATATGCCTTGTTTAGGAGATGTTGTTCACTTGGTGCATTTTCAGTGACTTGACCTTCCTCCAAGGTATATTCAACATCTAGTTTTTCTCTCCTTCATGTCTTTGTACTATTTTATCCTTTTATGGTGCATTTGCTCTCTGTTCGGCTGTAATGTGACATTCAGTGCACAATATAGACACAGTAAATATACTCCCACTTAGCAGTATGTCCTTCAAGGTTTATCAAGGAAATTTGTACCCAGACGACAGCATATGTAGCACACGTGTGTACACTGGATTTGATGTTACTTGAGGTTGAATACATATCTCGAGGTAAGACTTGAACGCAAAAACTTGAAAATAAAATACCACTTATTTTTTATATACAGTATATACTGTGGGGGCCATTTTAGTGCAGTGAACTCATTGTCATGTTCAAGAAACCAACTTAAAATAATTTGAGCTTTGTGACATGGTGCATTATGTAGCCATTAGAGGATGGGCATGGTCAGAAACAGAAAAGTTTGGCAAGAAAACATCCCCTACACCATTACACCACCACCACCAGCCTGCACAGTGGTAACAAGGCATGATGGATCCATCTTCTCATTCTGTTTACGCAAATTCTGACTCTACCATCTGAATGTCTCAACAGAAATTGAGACTCATCAGACCAGGCAACATTTTTCCTGTCTTCAAATGTCCAATTTTGGTGAGCTCTTGTAAATTGTAGCCTCTTTTTTCCTATTTGTAGTGGAGATAAGTGGTACCCGGTGGGGTCTTCTGCTGTTGTAGCCCATCCGCCTCAAGGTTGTGCGTGTTGTGGCTTCACTGCATACCTCGGTTGTAACGAGTGGTTATTTCAGTCAAAGTTGCTCTTCTCTCAGCTTGAATCAGTCGGCCCATTCTCCTCTGACCTCTAACATCAACAAGGTATTTTTGCCCACAGGACTGCCCCATACTGGATGCTGTGACCTAAATTGAGGTCCCAATGATGAAATCAAGCTTATAAATCATCAGAATGTTTTTGTTTTTTTTTAATGTAAAAA
>NW_024121210.1:21691801-21805454 GCF_016745375.1 Pimephales promelas
GGCGAAAAAATTTAGTATCCCCAATCCTTCTCCAAAACTCTGGATTCTGATAGAGGGGCACTGAGACTTACACCTGAGTGCAAAAATGGAGGCTCTAGACCCTCCAGAGCTGAGATATCGAAACTCAAAATTTCGACCCGAAAAAAAACGACAGTGTTACCCTTTACGTTTTTTTTTTTGGCGAAAAATTAAGTTATCCCCAATCTTCTCAAAACTCTGGATTCTGATAGAGGGCACTGAGACTTACACCTGAGTGCAAAAATGGAGGCTCTAGACCCTTCCAGAGCTGAGATATCGAAACTCAAAATTTCGACCCGAAAAAAACGACAGTGTTACCCCTTTGTTTTTTTTTCATTTTTGGGCGAAAAATTAAGTTTCTCCAATCTTCTCAAAAACTCTGGATTCTGATAGAGGGCACTGAGACTTACACCTGAGTGCAAAAATGGAGGCTCTAGACCCTTCCAGAGCTGAGATATCGAAACTCAAAATTTCGACCCGAAAAAAAAACGACAGTGTTACCCCTTACGTTTTTTTTTTTTGGGCGAAAAATTAAGTATCCCCAATCTTCTCGAAACTCTGGATTCTGATAGAGGGCACTGAGACTTACACCTGAGTGCAAAAATGGAGGCTCTAGACCCTTCCAGAGCTGAGATATCGAAACTCAAAATTTCGACCCGAAAAAAAACGACAGTGTTACCCCTTTGTTTTTTTTTCATTTTTGGCGAAAAATTAAGTTTCTCCAATCTTCTCAAAACTCTGGATTCTGATAGAGGGCCTGAGACTTTTGACCTGAGTGCAAAAATGGAGGCTCTAGACCCTTCCAGAGCTGAGATATCGAAACTCAAAATTTCGACCCGAAAAAAAAACGACAGTGTTACCCCTTACGTTTTTTTTTTTGGGGCGAAAAATTAAGTATCCCCAATCTTCTCAAAACTCTGGATTCTGATAGAGGGCACTGAGACTTACACCTGAGTGCAAAAATGGAGGCTCTAGACCCTTCCAGAGCTGAGATATCGAAACTCAAAATTTCGACCCGAAAAAAAAACGACAGTGTTACCCCTTACGTTTTTTTTTTTTTGGGCGAAAAATTAAGTATCCCCAATCTTCTCGAAACTCTGGATTCTGATAGAGGGCACTGAGACTTACACCTGAGTGCAAAAATGGAGGCTCTAGACCCTTCCAGAGCTGAGATATCGAAACTCAAAATTTCGACCCGAAAAAAAAACGACAGTGTTACCCCTTACGTTTTTTTTTTTTTGGGCGAAAAATTAAGTTTCTCCAATCTTCTCAAAACTCTGGATTCTGATAGAGGGCCATGAGACTTTGACCTGAGTGCAAAAATGGAGGCTCTAGACCCTTCCAGAGCTGAGATATCGAAACTCAAAATTTCGACCCGAAAAAAAAAACGACAGTGTTACCCCTTACGTTTTTTTTTTTTTGGGGCGAAAAAATTAAGTTTCTCCAATCTTCTCAAAACTCTGGATTCTGATAGAGGGCCATGAGACTTTGACCTGAGTGCAAAAATGGAGGCTCTAGACCCTTCCAGAGCTGAGATATCGAAATTCAAAATTTCGACCCGAAAAAAAAACGACAGTGTTACCCCTTTCGTTTTTTTTTTTGGGCGAAAAATTAAGTTTCTCCAATCTTCTCAAAACTCTGGATTCTGATAGAGGGCCATGAGACTTAGACCTGAGTGCAAAAAATGGAGGCTCTAGACCCTTCCAGAGCTGAGATATCGAAACTCAAAATTTCGACCCGAAAAAAAAACGACAGTGTTACCCCTTACGTTTTTTTTTTTTGGGCGAAAAATTAAGTTTCTCCAATCTTCTCAAAACTCTGGATTCTGATAGAGGGCTGCGAGACTTAGACCTGAGTGCAAAAATGGAGGCTCTAGACCCTTCCAGAGCTGAGATATCGAAACTCAAAATTTCGACCGAAAAAAAAAACGACAGTGTTACCCCTTTGTTTTTTTTTTTTTGGGCGAAAAATTAAGTTTCTCCAATCTTCTCAAAACTCTGGATTCTGATAGAGGGCCATGAGACTTTGACCTGAGTGCAAAAATGGAGGCTCTAGACCCTTCCAGAGCTGAGATATCGAAACTCAAAATTTCGACCCGAAAAAAAAACGACAGTGTTACCCCTTACGTTTTTTTTTTTTTTGGGCGAAAAATTAAGTTTCTCCAATCTTCTCAAAACTCTGGATTCTGATAGAGGGCCACTGAGACTACACCTGAGTGCAAAATGGAGGCTCTAGACCCTTCCAGAGCTGAGATATCGAAACTCAAAATTTCGACCCGAAAAAAAACGACAGTGTTACCCCTTACGTTTTTTTTTTTTGGGCGAAAAATTTAGTTTCCCAATCTTCTCGAAACTCTGGATTCTGATAGAGGGCACTGAGACTTACACCTGAGTGCAAAAATGGAGGCTCTAGACCCTTCCAGAGCTGAGATATCGAAACTCAAAATTTCGACCCGAAAAAAAAACGACAGTGTTACCCCTTTTGTTTTTTTTCATTTTTGGGCGAAAAATTAAGTTTCTCCAATCTACTCAAAACTCTGGATTCTGATAGAGGGCACTGAGACTTACACCTGAGTGCAAAAATGGAGGCTCTAGACCCTTCCAGAGCTGAGATATCGAAACTCAAAATTTCGACCCGAAAAAAAAACGACAGTGTTACCCCTTACGTTTTTTTTTTTTGGGCGAAAAATTTAGTATCCCCAATCTTCTCAAAACTCTGGATTCTGATAGAGGGCACTGAGACTTAGACCTGAGTGCAAAAATGGAGGCTCTAGACCCTTCCAGAGCTGAGATATCGAAACTCAAAATTTCGACCGAAAAAAAAACGACAGTGTTACCCCTTACGTTTTTTTTTTTTTGGGCGAAAAATTAAGTTTCTCCAATCTTCTCAAAACTCTGGATTCTGATAGAGGGCACTGAGACTTACACCTGAGTGCAAAAATGGAGGCTCTAGACCCTTCCAGAGCTGAGATATCGAAACTCAAAATTTCGACCCGAAAAAAAAACGACAGTGTTACCCCTTACGTTTTTTTTTTTTGGGCGAAAAATTTAGTATCCCCAATCTTCTCGAAACTCTGGATTCTGATAGAGGGCACTGAGACTTACACCTGAGTGCAAAAATGGAGGCTCTAGACCCTTCCAGAGCTGAGATATCGAAACTCAAAATTTCGACCCGAAAAAAAAACGACAGTGTTACCCCTTACGTTTTTTTTTTTTTGGGCGAAAAATTAAGTATCCCCAATCTTCTCGAAACTCTGGATTCTGATAGAGGGCACTGAGACTTACACCTGAGTGCAAAAATGGAGGCTCTAGACCCTTCCAGAGCTGAGATATCGAAACTCAAAATTTCGACCCGAAAAAAAAAACGACAGTGTTACCCCTTACGTTTTTTTTTTTGGGCGAAAAATTAAGTATCCCCAATCTTCTCGAAAACTCTGGATTCTGATAGAGGGCACTGAGACTTACACCTGAGTGCAAAAATGGAGGCTCTAGACCCTTCCAGAGCTGAGATATCGAAACTCAAAATTTCGACCCGAAAAAAAAACGACAGTGTTACCCCTTACGTTTTTTTTTTTTGGGCGAAAAATTAAGTATCTCCAATCTTCTCAAAACTCTGGATTCTGATAGAGGGCACTGAGACTTACACCTGAGTGCAAAAATGGAGGCTCTAGACCCTTCCAGAGCTGAGATATCGAAACTCAAAATTTCGACCCGAAAAAAAAACGACAGTGTTACCCCTTACGTTTTTTTTTTTTTGGGCGAAAAATTAAGTTTCTCCAATCTTCTCAAAACTCTGGATTCTGATAGAGGGCACTGAGACTTACACCTGAGTGCAAAAATGGAGGCTCTAGACCCTTCCAGAGCTGAGATATCGAAACTCAAAATTTCGACCCGAAAAAAAAACGACAGTGTTACCCCTTACGTTTTTTTTTTTGGGCGAAAAATTTAGTATCCCCAATCTTCTCGAAACTCTGGATTCTGATAGAGGGCACTGAGACTTACACCTGAGTGCAAAAATGGAGGCTCTAGACCCTTCCAGAGCTGAGATATCGAAACTCAAAATTTCGACCCGAAAAAAAAACGACAGTGTTACCCCTTACGTTTTTTTTTTGGGCGAAAAATTAAGTATCCCCAATCTTCTCGAAACTCTGGATTCTGATAGAGGGCACTGAGACTTACACCTGAGTGCAAAAATGGAGGCTCTAGACCCTTCCAGAGCTGAGATATCGAAACTCAAAATTTCGACCCGAAAAAAAAACGACAGTGTTACCCCTTACGTTTTTTTTTTTTGGGCGAAAAATTAAGTATCCCCAATCTTCTCGAAACTCTGGATTCTGATAGAGGGCACTGAGACTTACACCTGAGTGCAAAAATGGAGGCTCTAGACCCTTCCAGAGCTGAGATATCGAAACTCAAAATTTCGACCCGAAAAAAAAACGACAGTGTTACCCCTTACGTTTTTTTTTTTGGGCGAAAAATTAAGTATCCCCAATCTTCTCGAAACTCTGGATTCTGATAGAGGGCACTGAGACTTACACCTGAGTGCAAAAATGGAGGCTCTAGACCCTTCCAGAGCTGAGATATCGAAACTCAAAATTTCGACCCGAAAAAAAAACGACAGTGTTACCCCTTACGGTTTTTTTTTTTGGGCGAAAAATTAAGTATCCCCAATCTTCTCGAAACTCTGGATTCTGATAGAGGGCACTGAGACTTACACCTGAGTGCAAAAATGGAGGCTCTAGACCCTTCCAGAGCTGAGATATCGAAACTCAAAATTCGACCCGAAAAAAAAAACGACAGTGTTACCCCTTACGTTTTTTTTTTTGGGCGAAAAATTAAGTATCCCCAATCTTCTCGAAACTCTGGATTCTGATAGAGGGCACTGAGACTTACACCTGAGTGCAAAAATGGAGGCTCTAGACCCTTCCAGAGCTGAGATATCGAAACTCAAAATTTCGACCCGAAAAAAAAACGACAGTGTTACCCCTTACGTTTTTTTTTTTTTGGGCGAAAAATTAAGTATCCCCAATCTTCTCGAAACTCTGGATTCTGATAGGGGGCACTGAGACTTACACCTGAGTGCAAAAATGGAGGCTCTAGACCCTTCCAGAGCTGAGATATCGAAACTCAAAATTTCGACCCGAAAAAAAAACGACAGTGTTACCCCTTACGTTTTTTTTTTTTTGGGCGAAAAATTTAGTATCCCCAATCTTCTCGAAACTCTGGATTCTGATAGAGGGCACTGAGACTTACACCTGAGTGCAAAAATGGAGGCTCTAGACCCTTCCAGAGCTGAGATATCGAAACTCAAAATTTCGACCCGAAAAAAAAACGACAGTGTTACCCCTTACGTTTTTTTTTTTTGGGCGAAAAATTAAGTATCCCCAATCTTCTCGAAACTCTGGATTCTGATAGAGGGCACTGAGACTTACACCTGAGTGCAAAAATGGAGGCTCTAGACCCTTCCAGAGCTGAGATATCGAAACTCAAAATTTCGAACCGAAAAAAAAACGACAGTGTTACCCCTTACGTTTTTTTTTTGGGGCGAAAAATTAAGTATCCCCAATCTTCTCGAAACTCTGGATTCTGATAGAGGGCACTGAGACTTACACCTGAGTGCAAAAATGGAGGCTCTAGACCCTTCCAGAGCTGAGATATCGAAACTCAAAATTTCGACCCGAAAAAAAAAACGACAGTGTTACCCCTTACGTTTTTTTTTTGGGGCGAAAAATTAAGTATCCCCAATCTTCTCGAAACTCTGGATTCTGATAGAGGGCACTGAGACTTACACCTGAGTGCAAAAATGGAGGCTCTAGACCCTTCCAGAGCTGAGATATCGAAACTCAAAATTTCGACCGAAAAAAAAACGACAGTGTTACCCCTTACGTTTTTTTTTTGGGGGCGAAAAATTTAGTATCCCCAATCTTCTCGAAACTCTGGATTCTGATAGAGGGCACTGAGACTTACACCTGAGTGCAAAAATGGAGGCTCTAGACCCTTCCAGAGCTGAGATATCGAAACTCAAAATTTCGACCCGAAAAAAAAACGACAGTGTTACCCCTTACGTTTTTTTTTTTTGGGGCGAAAAATTTAGTATCCCCAATCTTCTCGAAACTCTGGATTCTGATAGAGGGCACTGAGACTTACACCTGAGTGCAAAAATGGAGGCTCTAGACCCTTCCAGAGCTGAGATATCGAAACTCAAAATTTCGACCCGAAAAAAAAACGACAGAGCTGAGATATTGATTACCACGTAGCATTAATGCCATTATAAATATCTCAATATCTCAGCTCTGGAAGGGTCTAGAGCCTCCATTTTGGCACTCAGGACTAAGTCTTTATATTTCCTGCTTTATATTTTGGGGTGAAGTGTGACCAGGATCTGGTTTTGATGAGATTCACACACTGACTGCTGTGTGTGTGTGTGTGTGTGTGTGCACCTGCTGTCTGGTCTAGTACACAGTAGTGCAGTGCCAGATCAGTGCTGTAAGCCCAGCAGTGTTTATGTGGATGAGTGTGTGTTGGCGCTGATTGTGTCCTCTTCACATCCGTTTCTCCACTCCTCCAGCACCCGACTGCCAACACTCACTTCAGTCCCTAATATGAAGACATGTTGTGATGGATCCGTGTCAATATCGGGATTCTGATAACACCTGGTTTGGCTATACATCCTTTAACATTCCAAGTTATTTAAGCCTCTAAATGTGTGTGTTGTGTACGGTTATAACCGATCTTCAGGCATTTTCATGGGATTTATCTAACACGTTGGCCCCCCCTTTTTTGTAGGGAAAGTGTTGGATATTTATAATGGCATAAATGCTAAGTGGGATCTCCACATCTCAGCTCCGGAAGGGTCTAGAGCCTCCATTTTGGCACTCAGGTCTAAGTCTCATGGCCCTCTATCAGAATCCAGAGTTTCGAGAAAATTAGAGAAACTCAAAAATTCGACCCAAAAAAAACCCGACAGTGGTACCCCTTTCGTTTTTTTTTTTTGGGTGAAAAATTAAGTTTCTCCAATCTTCTCAAAACTCTGGATTCTGATAGAGGGCCATGAGACTTAAACATGAGTGCAAAAATGGAGGCTCTAGACCCTTCCAGAGCTGAGATATCGAAACTCAAAAATTCGACCCGAAAAAAAAACCGACAGTGGTACCCCTTTCGTTTTTTTTTTTTTTTTTGGGTGAAAAATTAAGTTTCTCCAATCTTCTCAAAACTCTGGATTCTGATAGAGGGCACTGAGACTGAAACATGAGTGCAAAAATGGAGGCTTTAGACCCTTCCAGAGCTGAGATATCGAAACTCAAACATTCGACCCGAAAAAAAAAACGACAGTGTTACCCCTCGTTTTTTGTTTTTTTTTTCGGATGAAAAAATAACGTTTTTCCAATCTTCTCAAAACTCTGGATTCTGAAAGAGGGCCATGAGACTGAAACATGAGTGCAAAAATGGAGGCTCTAGACCCTTCCAGAGCTGAGATATTGAGATCCCACGTAGCATTAATGCCATTATAAATATCTCAATATCTCAGCTCTGGAAGGGTCTAGAGCCTCCATTTTAGCACTCAGGACTAAGTCTTGCTTTATATTTTGGGGTGAAGTGTGACCAGGATCTGGTTTTGATGAGATTCACACACTGACTGCTGTGTGTGTGTGTGTGTGTGTGTGTGTGTGCACCTGCTGTCTGGTCTAGTACACAGTAGTGCAGTGCCAGATCAGTGCTGTAAGCCCAGCAGTGTTTATGTGGATGAGTGTGTGTTGGCGCTGATTGTGTCCTCTTCACATCCGTTTCTCCACTCCTCCAGCACCCGACTGCCAACACTCACTTCAGTCCCTAATATGAAGACATGTTGTGATGGATCCGTGTCAATATCGGGATTCTGATAACACCTGGTTTGGCCTATACATCCTTTAACATTCCAAGTTATTTAAGCCTCTAAATGTGTGTGTTGTGTACCGTTATAACCGATCTTCAAGCAGTTTCATGGGATTTATGTAACATGTTGGCCCCCCCTTTTTTGTAGGGAAAGTGTTGGATATTTATAATGGCATAAATGCTAAGTGGGATCTCCACATCTCAGCTCCGGAAGGGTCTAGAGCCTCCATTTTTGCACTCAGGTCTAAGTCTCATGGCCCTCTATCAGAATCCAGAGTTTCGAGAAGATTAGAGAAACTCAAAAATTCGACCCAAAAAAAAAAACAACAGTGGTACCCCTTTCGTTTTTTTTTTTTTCGGGCGAAAAATGAAGTTTCTCCAATTTTTCCAAAACTCTGAATTCTGATAGAGGGCCATGATACTTAAACCTGAGTGCAAAAATGGAGGCTCTAGACCCTTCCAGAGCTGAGATATTGAGATCCCACGTAGCATTAATGCCATTATAAATATCTCAATATCTCAGCTCTGGAAGGGTCTAGAGCCTCCATTTTGGCACTCAGGACTAAGTCTTTATATTTCCTGCTTTATATTTTGGGGTGAAGTGTGACCAGGATCTGGTTTTGTTGAGATTCACACACTGACTGCGGTGTGTGTGTGCGTGTGCACCTTCTGTCTGGTCTAGAACACAGTAGTGCAGTGCCAGATCAGTGCTGTAAGCCCAGCAGTGTTTATGTGGATGAGTGTGTGTTGGCGCTGATTGTGTCTTCACATCCATTCCTCCACTCCTCCAGCACCCGACTGCCAACACTCACTTCAGTCCCTAATATGAAGACATGTTGTGATGGATCCGTGACAATATCGGGATTCTGATAACACCTGGTTTGGCTATACATCCTTTAACATTCCAAGTTATTTAAGCCTCTAAATGTGTGTGTTGTCTACCGTTATAACCGATCTTCAGGCATTTTCATGGGATTTATGTAACACGTTGGACCCCCCTTTTTTGTAGGGAAAGTGTTGGATATTTATAATGGCATAAATGCTAAGTGGGATCTCCATATCTCAGCTCCGGAAGGGTCTAGAGCCTCCATTTTGGCACTCAGGTCTAAGTCTCAGTGCCCTCTATCAGAATCCAGAGTTTCGAGAAGATTAGAGAAACTCAAAAATTCGACCCCAAAAAAAAAACGACAGTGGTACCCCTTTCGGGTTTTTTTCTGGATAAAAATTAAGTTTCTCCAATCTTCTCAAAACTCTGGATTCTGATAGAGGGCCATGAGACTTTAAGTGCAAAAATGGAGGCTCTAGACCCTTCTAGAGCTGAGATATCGAAACTCAAAAATTCGACCTGAAAAAAAAAAAAACGACAGTGGTACCCCTTTCGTTTTTTTTTTTTTTTTTCGGGCGAAAAATTAAGTTTCTCCAATCTTTTCAAAACTCTGGATTCTGATCAAGGGCCATGAGACTTAAACCTAACTGCAAAAATGGAGGCTCTAGACCCTTCCAGAGCCGAGATATTGAGATCCCACATGTTTTTTATGCCATTATAAATATCTCAATATCTCAGCTCTGGAAGGGTCTAGAGCCTCCATTTTCGCACTCAGGTCTAAGTCTCATGACCCTCTATCAGAATCCAGAGTTTCAAGAAGATCAGAGAAAGTCAAAATTTCGATCAAAAAAAAAAAAAAACGACAGTGGTACCCCTTTCGTTTTTTTTTCGGGGCGAGAAATTAAGTTTCTCCAATCTTCTCAAAACTCTGGATTCTGATAGAGGACCATGAGACTTAGACTTGAGTGCAAAAATTGAGGCTCTAGACCCTTCCAGAGCCGAGATATTGAGATCCCACGTAGCATTTATGCCATTATAAATATCTCAATTTCTCAGCTCTGGAAGGGTCTAGAGCCTCCATTTTTGCACTCAGGTCTAAGCCTTTATATTTCCTGTCAGTAAATGATGACGGGAATACTTTACTGTGCAGAAAGCAGCTGTATCATACGGTTCACACTTAATGGCCAGTATATATTTAAAATATGTAGTCTCTTCTCACATTGACAGATTATTATAATATGAATAGTACTGCTTAAAATTAGGGGGTGTAATTTTCAGGCTTTGCCTCATGTTGAGTGTAATCTGGGGTAAACCATCCTCTTAATGTTTTCTCAAACTTTTTAAGCATTACAAGGCTGAGTCATATAAGGAGATATGCATAATTACCATCTTCTCCTACAATCCCCAAGGCCATGTTATTAGAAACAAAATAACAACCTAAGTCCACTCCTCAACCTTTTCACTAAATGAAGGACTGAGGCTGTTTTAATGAGACGCCATTATGTGCCGTTTGTGCGGTGAGTGGCATTTGCACTAACTGGCTGTCTGAACCTGGGGGTGAAACTTTATTCCATTCCCTCAGAGGACATTATAATTCCCTTACTTGATAATAGAATTGGAGATACAGGTAGGTTTTGTGTAATGATCGAAAAAACAACAACAGAGGGTCAGTCCAGGTCAGCCAAGCGTAACATATTTGTCTTATTGACATTCACCAACCTTTTTTTTTTACTCTTCAAATTGAGATAATGTAAAATAAACGCTGATCGTTTTAGACAGATCATAGCAGAATTTAGGATTCCTGAAGTGGCTCAAACTCTGTATTTTCTCATTGCTTGAGAAAATACATTTCTCATGTTGGAAATTAATTTAAGGAAAAATGATTGTGGTATTATAACACTACTATGCTGCTATTTCAGCTGCTGTCCTCAGAAAAAAATAGATGGACATAGGTTTGAGATTGAGTTTGTATAAATGGGACGCAGAACGCTTGTGGCCATATGCTATATGAGTAATATATATATATATATATTAGGGATGGGCATTTTTCAAAAATATTGCATTCGAATATTCTGGCTCATGAAAATGGAATATTTGTTTATTCGTTTAAATTATGTTTAACGAAAAAGACGTTATTTATAAGTTGTTGTTTTTTTTACGTTTTTGTCACCATTTCTGGACAAGCTTACAATTAGGCAATACACAACAAGCTTACAATATATATTAAAATTTTCTTTTAGTTGAAAACAATAAACAGTAGGCCTATGTGTAAACAAAAAAAATATATAAAAGCATTATTAAAAGCATGCTCAAACAGCGCAAGCGAAAAAAAAAGCCTAATAAAGCAAATTGCGCCAGATATCGTACAGAACGTACACACACGAGTCAGCAAATGATTGATTATCGTGTTTATATTGTTTCACGTTTATGTTGAGAAAAACAATAATAGAAACACAATGAGAACGGTGTTTCTAACAGCACTTTGCATTTTCTGTTCTTAAACCAGTCTCCCTCAACGAAACTTAAAAGGAAGTATGTCTCAAAATCATTTTGCTATTAGATAAGTTAACATCTTGGCTCACGCGGGGTCCAGATGCTTACCTGCCGTCATAATGCAGTGATGGACAGCTGTCTTTCCTCACTTGACTGTTTGGATTTCATGTGATTTCTCATGGTGATGATATTATAAGATTAATTAAATCAGATTAATTAATTTGATCAAAAGTAATTCCGTCTAGTAAGATCCTTTTCAAGTAATTCCAAACTTCGCGAGGCAGACGAGAACATTATGTGATCAAATACAAGCAACTTGTTAACACACTCCACAGCGCCATCCAGTGCATTTAATTATAACTGCGAGTTAGTGCTTAGGATTTATCATGGACTCACTGCATTTACGGCCAGCAAAGCAACGTATCAAAAATTCGAATAGTATTTTACTTTTCGAATAATAATTACATATCGAATATTCAAAAATTCGAATATTCGTGCACACCACTAATATATATATTAGGGATGAATTAACGATCGACTATCGTTTAATCATTAAAGGTGCATTGCGCAACATTTCATGTTAAAAATAGACGTTTTCTAACCCATACATGCTTAAACAATCGCCTGATGAGCTGAATGAGTCCTTCTTTGATCACTGCGATCGCCTCTATAATCCTGTACAGTGAAATATATAAGAGGGATTAGGGCTTGAATCTGAGACTGGGCATGACGTCATGCACGTTCACGCTCGCCTGGCTATGTCTGGCAGGTTCGTGTAGCTATTCGCCGCCGTTCTCCGTATCAGAGAAGACTCGAGCGACACAACTCTAGTCAGCTTTCCACAAAATTAGACGATGGATTCAAAGGGGATGTTTACACCTGGTCACTTCATGCGTTTTCTGTGATCGGATAGCTATTCGATCGTGAAAAGACCAGGGTGTAAATGCCCTCCAAAACGCATTCGAGATGGATTTGAATCCGATCACTCAAACCACTTGAGGACGTGGTCTGGGCCGCATTCCAGATGAAACTGGACAAGTGTAAATGCATCTGGTTGTTGAAACCAAGCTATATGTCATGTTATTTTAGTCATTTATGACGACGCGCATCACCTCAGAATCAGATGAGCAGCTGAGCTGAGCCCCTTCATCAAGCCAGCGCGCCGCAATCTATCGCAAATCAAAGTGAAAGTAAGTCACAGACGCTTAACACTACCATCTTCATTAAAAGTAAAGAAATGAAATGATCTTACCAGGCCTGTTGCCGATCTCTCTTATTGCGGTCTTTGCTGATTTTCAAATTAGCCGATGATTAATAAAATCCAGCTCATATCTGTTGCTTTCGGTGACGTGCACTTCTTTAAATCTGTATATGGCGCGGAAAGAGACCGGCTTGTAGTTCATTACAAACCCCAACGCAAACTCCACGTGAGACAAAGAAAATAAAACTCCTGTCTGTCCGGCGCCAGGCGTCGGAATAAGTCAACATCAGGAAGGCTTTCAACAAACGGAGAGATCTCCGGTCTGCTCTAGGGCTCAAACGGGTCCTATACAAAGTGATAACTGAACGTGTTTCCATAATAATTCAATCATATTTGAATTATAATGCATTGGTTTTATATGAATTTCTGTATGTTAATATTACTTTAACCTCTTGTTAATTGATACAGGTAACAGAATCATTACCGAGGGTGAATATGTGGAAATGACTGGAATCACCAAAGACATGTCCGGCTCGTACGACTGCATCACCTCAAACGACATCTCACCTCCAGACGTGAGGACTGTTCAGGTTACTGTAAACTGTGAGCATCTCTTTTTACCCCAAATTCCTGTTAATGCCATCCATTTATCAAGTTTTTTTTTTTTTAATGAATTCCCCAATTACACTTCAATTCATTTCACAGACCCACCTGTCATTTCACGAGCTCAGAGCACAGGAACGGCTGTCGGCCAGAAAGGAGTTATGTGGTGCGAGGCGTCTGCGGTTCCTCTGGCGGATTTTCATTGGTATAAGGGGGAGCGCAGGTAAGGCTAGTAATTTATTATTAAAAACATTTTTTGACAATGAAAGTCAAGCAGGAAATATTTAGGTAGAGAGAGGAGAAAATGGGATTGGGACCCACATGTCCCAACTAAGGCTCAACAAATTGCAGAGTTTAGCTCCAACGCCAATAAACACACCTAAATCCAGCTAGTCAAGATCTTACTAAGCATTATTGTTGTCAAAAATACAAATATTTCAATATGTATCAACACTGAAATATCTGAAACGGTTCCAATACTCCTTTTCGGCAGTTACGAAACACACGTTACAGAAGTGACACACACCCGCCTCCTGTCACTTACTCGTCTCATTTGCTCCGGTTGAATAGTGATCGTATTACGCATAATTTTAGTCATTCCCACAGGTTTCGTGCTCAAACCAAAAATGTGCGCACCACATTTAAGTGGTGTCCTCATAAAACTCCATTCTCAAACAGCTTGAGAGTACAAAAAAATGTCCCAACAAACCATTCGGTTTAAAAATGCGTACTAAAAACTGAAAACCTCGTACCGAGCGGTTCAATACGAATATGTTTATCGCTACACCCCTTATTCTATTGCATTTGCAATTTGTCTAGTTCTTATTTTATTCGACTGTTTACTTTATTTTTGTAAGTATAGTTCAACAATTCAAATAAAAACTCCATGTGATGTGTGTAAGCTATTGCAACCAATTGTACCGAATGATCAAAACATTATGAGATAATGACAAACTATCTGTTTGAGGGTATAAATGTATTTACAGTTTTCTCCGTGGTATTGAAAATTGTATCGAATATCGATATTTTTTAAAGGTATGGTATTGAAGTTGGAAATTCCAGTATCGGGACAACACTGCTAGGTATACTAGAAACTTCCAAGCGGGTGTGTTGAGACAAGATGGAGCTAAACTCTGCAGGACAGTGGCCTTGGACAATCCTCCGCTAAGCTATTGTTCTGACAGAACAGAAAAAAAACTGTATTTGCTGTGTGTAAAGCGGTGTGTTAATTTGTGCCGTCACCCCTCCGCTTACGTAGATTGAAGAACGTCTCATCTTAACACGCTTCTAACTTGACCTCAAATTTTCCAGACTCCTCAACGGATTCAATGGGGTCAAGATCGAAAACAAGGGTAAACAGTCCATGCTAACATTCTTTAACGTCTCCGAAGAGGATTATGGGAACTACACTTGTGTGGCCATGAACACGCTGGGAATAACAAACGCCAGCATTATTTTGTACGGTAAGAGGCTCCTTCTATAAACGAAATGCCTGTTAATTTATGCATAAAACCCATGTCAAGTATAACTTGGCACAATCAACAAGTGTCACAATGTGTCAAATGTTTGCCTAATGCAATTACATCAGCTCTCATCTTGTCACCTTGAGGCATCCACTAACTCTGACTATGTTTGAGAGGTGTATTCGCAGCAATTTCTTTGAACTGCGTAATGCATGATGATACACACGTTGGATGTTTGGGAGGTTGTTAACATCTGGGGTTTCTATTCCCGCAGGCCCCGGAGCGATACACAATATGAACAACGCAGCCTTATCGCCAACCAGCTCATTCTTGCTTCTAACTCTGGTTTTCACTCTCTTGGTCCTCAGCAAGTTTTGATGCTAAAGCAGCGCATCCACTTCTCCATCCAAACACAGACTCACAGTCCCACACTCAGAGAAGGAGAGTACTTTATCGGTTCTTATCATCATCATCATCATCATCACCATTTAAATAGGTTTCCCTTATCCTTTATTTCTGAAGGGAAGTGTCAGTGTGGGTTTATGGGTCTGTAATAAGATGCTTTGGGATTTAACCGTGTTATGAAACAGTGAACTGGATTGTGAATGGAGTCAGTTTGTTAGCTGGGTAGAAATAATAATAGAATCACTATATGTGTCTCTCCAACCTTTTGTATGTGAAAAGAGAAGCAAAAATTCATGTAATTGTGAATAACTGAATGGTTTTTTGCTCAGTATTGAACAGTGTGACTTGAGATTACTGGTGTGTCCTGTTTTCCTGTAAAATAACATGATATTCTTTCTTTTTTTTTTTTAAATAATTGCTAAAAATGACAAACAGCAAAAAATTAAGAAACAAAGAGAAAAATTCTTCAGTGCACCCAGAAAGTATTTGGACACTTGAGTCACACTTAAAAATGTATGAATGTCATTAAACCAAGTGGCATTTACAAGCAAATTATCCCTTTCATACGAAACGCACTTGGTTACTTTTCTTGCATTTACATTATCCTCTTTTTACATTTCTTTAAACTTGTTTTTTTTTTGTTTTTGTTTTGTTTTAGAGGATGTATGAAGTCTCGTGTTCTCCAGTATAGTTCAGCACATAAACTGTTCTATAATAATAATAAAAAATAATAATAATATATATTTTTTTTTTTAATGTGTCATTTATTCATGTAGTGGCAAAGCTGAATTCCCAGCAGCCATTACAGTGAACATAATTATTTGTTTATTTGATCCAATGTTTGGTTATCTAATGCAATTACACGATAATTTAGGCCCAAATGTCCGAATACTTTCTGGGGAGGCTGTATGTGATTATTTGATTGACTGTACATGAACAGATGTATGCAAATACTGCACACACACACAACCTATGTGTTCAATATAATATAGCACACAATTCCTATAAACATCTATCAATTCTCATCTGCCATTAATGGTGTTCGAATCACAAAGATAACCTGCACGTGTACTTGTACTGAGCTGACATAGTTACAAGCAGTAGGATAGACTCCTTACCTGGTCGAATACGTTTTACGCTGCTCTTAGATATGTTTTTAGCGTAGACACAGACAGTATGCCCTAATGTAAGCTACACAAAATCTGTTCCTCATATAAAGACCGTTTAGGTTGATCATAAACGTACCAAATGGGACAGAGAAACATTTCCTCTATAAAGTCCAAAGGGTGATTTAGTTAGTCAGTCTCGATATCCTCCAATCAATAATATCAGTCATTGTATATTTTATTGTAAATCCCTTTCCAGATACATTTGCATTATTTAAAACGGATTGAATTTGCTTTGGATGACTCTATTGGAGTGTTTCAACTTCTTTCTCAGGTTTTTGGTGCTGAGTTTCTTTTAAGTGTGTATGATTTTGTATTCTTGAGTCTTGAAGTAAATTTGACAGAAGCCAAAACTGTTATCGCAAATGATATAATTTAAAAGACGATATTTAATAACTTCTAGGGACAAAAAAAAAAAAGAATAAATCAATTCTAGCAAGAGACACATTTCGTTGCCTATATCTGTGGGTGATAACCATCAATTTATCCGTGATCTTTTGCACTAATTTCCAAACTAATATAATGTCATATAAATGTCAAATTGTGCATGTCTGAGCAGGTGACAGAAAATGATAATCTCGGTTTCCATCTATTTCATATTCCATATCTTTCCTTTCATAAGTGAAGTCTGCAGAGTTAGCAGACGCACGTCCGAGCCGTCAACACACTCGTGAATGATTTTGGAAGCTAGTAATGTACGAGAGCCTAAAAGAACCAGTAAGGAAATACAGACAGTCACGTGCACTCAACCCGCACAGCGCTAAAATGAGACCTTGTCCGTGAGATGTCTGCATTCAGCTTCAGTGGGCACTGTCACCAGCGCTAGACAAACACACCGAAGATGAATGCTTCTGCCACATCATTGAGAAAATAAATATATGCCCATAGATTGTAAATGCCCTTTCAGTTCATTACAAAAGTGAGATTCCTGCACTCTAATTAGAAGGATGCTGCTCCGTGACCGACTGAATGGTGTTTTTGTGACTGACGTTAGCATGCCGGACTCTTGCAAAAGCCAAGGTTTGCGTGCAATATCACTCTCATGGATCAGGTCGTGTGAACGCCGAGTTGAAGTATTAATTGGACCTCATTGTGATCATGACATTCATGAGCTCTTAAGTTAAGTACGACACTGTTCTTAACCATGCAGTGTGTTAAAAATGCTGTATGTGAACAACAACAAAAAAATACATACATATATATAGATATGCAAATGAATATTTATCCTGGATTTATTTGATTGTTAAATATAAGGACGGTGTAATTGCGGAGATCAACACACCTTTTCCTTGTTAGCGTTGTGCCTTGCGTGCATTCAAAAAATATCATGTGGTAGTGCAATCGAATAGACTCCGTATCGGCCCTGGAAACTTCCGCTTGGGATGCATTTTTGTAAACAGCCGGCTTGGTTTTACTCATTTATTTGAGTTGTTTCAATGTTGCGGAAAAATAAAAAATCATCTTTTGATAAATATCATTAAACATCGTTCTCTCAAATGTGTTTCGAGTGAAATTGCCCAATGATTTCTGGTGAGTTTTGTAACAGGTTAAACAAGTACATGAATAGGTTTTACTGTAGATTATTAGAGTATCACTTTGGTATGTGGGTTGACTTTTTAAAACGCTTATATCGTGACGGTGAAGACAGCGATGTCGTTTTAACTGCTGGGATAATGTCACAACCTTATCAGTGATCAGCAGTAGTGTACATACAGTAGGCTACAGTATCTGAAATGACATTGCAAACCCGTTTAAGTTACGAAGAGAATGTAATTGTTTTCCTTATTTATATATTTATATTTATTGTCATCTGAAGGGAACAAAATGGCAAACATTCAATAATAGCACTCTGGGTTTTTGCTGACCTGCTCATCGTTATTTTAAAACTGCTGCGAGTATGGTACATCTAATCATAGCAACAGTGTTTCACCCCAAATCTCCCTCCCTTGCAAAACTGTATTGTATGTTTGTATTTATTTTTCTGACTGTCTCTATCTAGTTACGATTGTAAAGTGTATGATACTTTAACATTTGCAGCACACAGCTCTCTCAATGTGCATGTACAGCCGTAGTTGTATTTTTCTTTTTTTTACTATTGGAAAATGAGTACAAGACTGTTGTATGTGTTCTGTGTAATAAAGTTAAGAATATTTTCTTCTAGTTTGGAGTTGTTAGTTATCTAACGTACTGTCATGGTATCTTTAGGGATGCACGATATATCGGCATTGTGCATTCTCATTTCTCCTACATTTTTATTAGGTTACCCTTTATTTTTTAAGGTGTCCTTGTTAAAGCGTAATTATACATTTTAGTGCTGAGTAATAATATAACAACAAACATACTTAATATAGTGTTAGGGTCAGGAATAGGGCTTGGGTTAATTGCATGTAATTATGCATAGGTTACTGTTATTACTACAGCAAGTAAATGTAACATATGTAACAAGGACACTAAAATAAAGTGTTGTTATCTGATTACCTTTGTCATCTTAGTTCATATTTAGCAAATTAAATCTATTTTTCACATTGCTCTGCCTAAATTCACTTGCAGCATGTAAAATTATTGAGTTTAGGTTGTTTAATATATTTATAAAATAGTATTGCATTTTAGCATTGGCATTTTTATTGCTTTATCAGCAATAACATGACAGGTTTTACAAATAACAGAATTTGTAAGTCAAAATGTAAATATCAATCCATCCCTACTTTTAATAAAGTGCAAAATCTGGGTTCCGGAAGTAAAACCTCCATGCAGTTTATGCATGGGGTAATGATTTTTAACGATAACTTATAAACCTTTAACAAATGAATGGCTTCAGGCAAAACCAGGACATAGATAGGACTATAGATGTCGCCTTGGGGTTCTACTGTAAGCATGCGTCAAAACCGTCCCAATCTTGGAACAGGGGTCTTGTCATAGGAAGTACCTCTAGGTAACGCTGCTATCTCTACTTGTACTTCAAATTAATGGATTTTTGGACTTTTGTGCTGCATATGGATGTTCACACGAATGAAATCTGAACTGGGAAGAATGTTTTTTAATTTTTAATTCTCTGAACTCAATGATAAAAACTTGTCTGACCATTGGAACGAACCAAAAAACTAGAAAATCGCATTCATGACGATTTATGGTGATTTTATTTCCGTTAGACCTTTGCCTTCATTGACGGTTATGTATTAAAGAGGAGGGGCTCCCCTGTTCCATGATGGCGGCTCTATTGACGCATTCGTTCCAATGAGCTGCCGTAGCCTAGGCGACATCTACTGTGCAGAAATCTTAGGTCTTAGGCACACTAGGATTTTCGCCTCAAAGAAATGGTTTTAAGCCAGTTATATATATATTTTGTTGTAGTGTCTCAGTAGGAAATATCAGTTTACATTTCCAGACATTAATTGTGCCATTAATTGTAATAATCCAGTGAAATTTTTGAATTTTTTCAGCCAATGCTCCACACGGAGGTCGGATCTCACCATCATCGAGTGCATCTGAAATTATATGAAGAAACAGAAAAAACACAGACCAAGACCAGAAGAACTGCGGCAACGTCTCGAAGGTAGTGCCTGCCTGCCTGCAAAGCTACAGTACTGTGAAAAAGCACTTGAGTAAAAATGCTGTAAATGAGAATGTTTTCAAAAATAATGTCAATCATAAATAGATTTTATTTATCACTTCACTTTTATTAGTTAACTATTATTAACTTTTAACCGTTAAGTAAATCAAATCAATAGGTGTTTAGTACCCTTTGCGTTTAAAACAGCTTTTGTCCAGGTTTGCACATAGTTTTTAGTTTTGCAGGTTATTTCAAGCGTCTTTGGAAACGTTGCTAAAGTTCTTCTGGTCTTAGTCTCTGTTTTTTCTGTTTCTTCATATAATTTCAGATGCACTCGATGATGGTGAGATCCGACCTCCGTGTGGAGCATTGGCTGTTGTCAGAATCCTTGTGCATTCAAAAATTTCACTGGATTATTACAATTAATGTCTGGAAATGTAAACTGATATTTCTGAGACACTATAACAGAATATATAACTGGCTTAAAACCATTTCTTTGAGGCGAAAATACTAGTGTGCCTAAGACTTCTGCACAGTACTGTACATAAACACAGTGCATATGTTTCCTTAAAGAAAATAGTATAACAGAAACGCCCTATGTGTGAATAAAGTTTGTGTGGGGGTAACAGAACCAACAAAAATTTTATGGATAACCAAAACAAAAATGCATACCTGTAGTCAGAACACAAATGCACATTAATAGGCTAGTTGCACGTGGCCGTCATTTTGGATTTCTGATCAGCGAGTTGGACACTTCCGGTTTCGCTTTACGCCGGTGCAGGGAGCCGGAGAAAGGCGAAAATTATCTCTTATAGTTGTTTATAGAATCAACTATATAATTTAAAATACTACTGAGATATATATTACAATCACACGAGCAAATGACAATTAAATGCATGGAAGCAAAGTCAGATTAATGAATGAAATACAACTGTTCACGAACTGGTCTCATGCTGCATACACAATGAGAAATATGCCTTCTGTAAATATAGAGTTACAACTACGATTTTATTTGTTTGCATACAATAGCCTGAACAGTCACACGTTTGCCCTGTCTTGTTTAAATCTCCATAAATGAGCCTACTATTTTCTCAATTCTGCGCATATAACACTTCTTATATGCCACATCACTTGCTTGATCAATATTTTCAACACATTACATACATGCTTTCTTTGCATCAGTTATCTTTATAGATAAAAACGACGGCGGGAAAAAAAATGGTATTGTGAGTAGGCTAATTTACATTTTTAACTGTAGCGTTAGTTAAACAATGTAATATAGCTAAACCAAAAGTTATATAATATAGCCTATTAATTAATAAAATAAGCTTCTTGACAAGTCTTGTCTCTTAAATGTATTTCAAAAAGAAATAAAGCAAAGGCAACTTACCCAAACTGCACTTTGACTGTAAACACGCCGCACGCGTCAACGCTGTCAGTATGAAAGCAAAACGCGCGCGTCCAGCTTCCGCTCACCGTACGCACTGCTCCTGTATGCTCTGCTAACGCGTGTGGTGTGAAACCGGCGTGAGACCATTTTCGTCTTTCTCCGGTCCCTGCACCGGCGTAAAGCGAAACCGCAAGTGTCCAACCGCACACTCGCTGATCAGAAATCCAAAATGGCGACCACGTGCAACTAGGGAATTTCCTTCTGGCTTCCTTTTACAGCACCTCTGCTTCCTAAACATACAAAAATACAGCCTTTAGCCTACAACATATAAAGAACGCTGAAAACTCGGACGATCTACATTGTTCACATGGCGCGGCCCGCGTGCCGTTGTGAAATGGCGGATAGAAAGTGAGGTCAAAAAAACCTTTTTGAGGTCAAAAAAACAAGACCGCCACATAGTGTTAATGTATTAACATCAGACAATATGTATTTAAATTATAGCTTAAATTATTCATTTTTCATAGAAAACAGTACATTAGTTCAGCAGCACTTTCACTCAACTTACACTCAGCAGTGCAAAAGGAGATTAAGGAAGACGGTACACTACGGAAGCTTAGGAGGAACAGAAAGGATAGTGTGCAGGAAGGGTCATTTCCACAGGTAACATTCGCAAAAATGAAGATATATATATATAAAAAATAACTCAATGAGATAAAATTCACAAATACTCAAAATCATTAAATGATAAATAAAACTCAAAGATGCTAATTTGAAAATAAGAATTATTAAAAGTGCATTTTTAAGTCCGTTACATAAGCACAGATGGTCGCCTTGCTTTCTTTCTCTACTTGAAATGTACCTGCAATTCTGGAATGAGCCATAAAAAATCCTTTATGGGATTGTTTCTTTCTATCACTAAAACTGATAAGTACAGTACACAATCTTTGTAGTTTTGTCTGATTTTTAATACTTTTTTTTGTTGCTTTAAATCAAAGTTTGTAATGCTATGATTCACCTATAGCTGGTTGCCATGGTTCATGGCTTACGCTTTAAAGAAAGACTTTTTTGAAATCCCCATGAGAGAAACGAATTACGGAAGTGGTTTTGTTCCAAACATACTATAGGTCGAAGAGCTCATAATATATTGTGACCCTTGAGTAACTAATTTCTTTTATAAAGATGTTTTTATTTATTGAGGGCACATATTTTCAATTAAACTTTATTTTTATTAAATGCTGTCCCTGGCTGGAAGACCCAGCTGCTGAAAAGTGAGCTCTGTTGGCAGTGATTTACTACTGACTTAATCCAGCAGCAGTAAAATGATTATTTAAGTCTAATCTGAATGTAAAAAGTCATTTATTAACCATTGTACCCTAACTCATGTGGTTCAATATTCCACAGAGCACTTTTAACAAGTTTCCCAGTGTTGACAGTTTACCTTGCACATCTCTCCCCACACTGGCCCTGCTCTATTGACGATACGCTCACGCTTTGGCTGCCGTCCTAAAGATAATGCAGCCAAGAAATGTCATGTCAAGTTAATGCGGTCTGTAGAAATGCTTATTTATTCACATATTTGTCTTACCAAATAAGCAGCTCTCATGGCATGTTCCGGAGGGGCGCTCCTGGGCACTCAGATAAAGATGTCCACCAGGAGTACAGAAGGCAGAACCTGAGCAGGCTTTTGTTTGCTTCAAGGGATGTGATTGTGCCTTCACCTCCAAGCATAAAAGGTGATCATTCCCGGGCTTCCATCTTTTGTTTTCATGTCGAACATTAATAGCTTGTAGACAAAGTATTGGCAAGAAATCGTCAAGTTATGTAACATTTTTCTCACCTCCTCTACCCCCGTTTTAAAACTCGATGAATATTCAATTTCAACATCTGCCGTTTTGTTTGTCCAAAGCCAAAGTCTACTTGTGACATCTTCCCACCATTTTTCTTGAAATGCAAGTTCATTCTTTGTATATCCATATCTACATTCTCATGGTAGGATTATGGTCATTTCTGTATAGGCACATACATTAAAGTATTGTTAAAAACAGTTTCATTGTTAAAGGGAGAGTTGACTTTGAAATGAATTTTTGGTATGTTTTAGCTTACCTCAAGGGCATCCAAGATGTAGGTGTCTTTGTTCCCGCAGTAGTTTCAATTTTGATATTTTTAGGTCAAACCATTCTTGTCTGTCACTCATATAATGGAGGTCTATGGTCACCACCTCAAAGAGCATGCACAGAGAAGTCCAAATTAAACATGATTTAATGATTTGTAAATGTAAGTACACGTTGATGACCTAAGACACGAAACGAGCGGTTTGTGTGAGAAAACAAACAGTATTTATATTGTTTTTACCTCTTGTAACCACAGCTATGTCCAAGTGAGAGCACCGGAAAGGATTTCTCACACGGTTGCGGAAAAAAAATAAATAAATAAAAAAATAAAAATATATCATGCTCTTTGAGGTGGTGACCATAGACCTCCATTATATGACTGACAGACAAGAACGGTTTGACCTAAAAATATCAAAATTGAAACTACTGCAGAAACAAGGACACCTACATCTCTGAGGCCCTTGAGGTAAGCTAAAACATATCAAAAATTAATTTCAAAGTGAACTATCCCTTTAAGGTCCAGAAAAAAAAAAACCAACATTTTTTGTTTTTCAACATGTCCCAAGAGCACAGAATGTCTTCACATTACATGGGGTAAGTTGTCACAATGGAAACCTGCCATTTAACCTGCCATGTTACATACACATATGTATTATATATATATATATATATATATATATATATATATATATATATATATATATTCAACACAACTATTTTCAACATTGATAATTATAACATTGATAATAATAATGTTTCTTGAGCAGCAAATCAGCATAGAAAGATTTCTGAAGGATCATGTGACACTGAAGACTGGAGTAATGATGCTGTCAATTCAGCTTTGATCACCGCAATAAATTACATTTTAAAATATATTCATCTAGAAAACAGTTTTTAAATTGTAATACTATTTCACGATATGACTGTTTTTCATTGTTAATCAAATAAAAGCAGCCTTGGTGAGCATGAGACTTTTGAAAGGCAGTGTAGTAAATAAATAAATAAACAAACAAAAAACCCTTGTCCTTAGAACACAGATTTTTCATTTAAAATTCTTCAGTAACTCACAGTAGAAACTCTTATGATAACTAGCCCCGGTCTGTCCTAAATAAAAAAAGACTCAATGCATTCATCCATCCACCTTTATATTTGTGTCCGTCATTCTCTTTCAGATATGTAAAGCTATCCGGCTGTTTACCCACATTTTCAGCTGTCTCTCAGCGCCATGCTAATAGTCTTCCATTCTGCAGTGTTTGTCACCTGGAGTCTCTCTAACAAGCAGCAGCGAGCGACACTACAGACAGTCATTCACAATGAACAATCAAGCAAGGAAAAAACAAGAAAGACGGATATGTGAGTCTTTAATTAAGAGTCTTCACCGAAGCCTTTCTTAAATTCAATTAGAGACAGCTCTCGCGTCACTTTTAGAATGGATCTCACAGCTTCATTCTCAACCTCAGCACTTAGAGCTCATGTGCATCATCACTCCCACAGACTGTCTGTCAAATCCCCTTAAAACACTTACAATACCCACACCTCCTTCCTTAACCAGGACACAAGTGGAGGATCGAGATGGTGCTTAAGTGCTCTCAGAATCTGGGCTTTGAATTATTGATTTGGAATCAGCCTGCCGGGTTGTGGATTTGCTTCAGTTTCAACCAGTTTTCATTTTTTTCAAGTTATGATGCTGTAAAAATCTGCTTTGATCACAGGATATTAAACAAAATTAAAGTTTAAAATAACTGTTTTCTATTTCCTGTGATCAAAGCTGAATTTTGAGCATCGTCGTCAGTGACAAATGATCCTCCAGAATACATTTTAATTTGATGATTTGGTGGTCAAGAATTTTGGTGCTCATTTCTTAGTACTGTCAGTGTTGACTTGTGCTGCTTAAGGGCCTGTTCACATATCGCATCTTTTGCGCGCTCAAATAACGCAGCAACGCAGCTTTTGCATCTCAACTTTTCAGAAGCGTTTTCTACGCGTTTTTAGGCGCTATATGTAAATCTGGCCTAAAAAAGCATTGCAAAAGTTCTGAAATTTCTTACCGTTACTGACACCAGTGGCCGTTAGAGAAACTCCAGCCAGTCTCATGCTCGTTCTCAGTGCGCACGCTCACTGCCCGCACTAGTTAAGGCTTTAAAAAAAAAAAAAAAAACGTACAGGGAGTTTCCATGGCTATCTGGATTGACTGGAGGCTGGTCGCTTTTTTCCATCAGCAGAGTCCATTTGAAACACTACAAGTAGACGAGAACGCGCATGACGACATATTTGGTGAATTTTGACGCCAATTCGGACCCGACTCCTCCACACGCAATTGAGCCAACAGGCTGATAGAGGCAACCGTGGTGGACAGTCAACATTATGGTTGGCTCATAAATGTACAAATGAAGAGTCTGGCTGCAACCAAAATCACATACTATGTGAGTAGGTACTACATTTAAATGAGAACGTACTTTGCGACTGTTAAAAAAGTACGTTCTATATAGTATGAATACGGGTAGTATGAATGAGTCCGGACGTCTACATGCGCCATGTTGTTGTCGCGTGACATACGCTGTCACAACAGTGCGAAAATTTAAAGAGCCCATTCCAGTGACTGCACCAACGTCGCGCTGTTTTCATCTGCTTTTTTACGACGTCCACGTCTCCGGTTTCCGCCATTTTCCAATATAACGACAATAACTCCTCTCCGATGGCATCATGGTATAGTAAAGTGTCCATCATATGCGCACTTAAGAATTTCGCTGGAAATAGTAGGTCATCCGGGTACTTTTCAACAACTGTTTTTCGAATTCTATGATTTCGGACATACTACTCTGCTCACGTATTGTTTTTCGCATACTATATAATAGGGAAGTACTCGATTTTGGACGCAGCTTCTATCTTTAAGATTTTTTTTAAGTAAAAACCTACACTCTAAAAAATGCTGGGTTGTTTTAACCCAATTTTGGGTCAAATATGGACAAACCCGAAATGTTGGGTTAAAAATGTAATGTAAAAATTTAACCCAACGGCTGGGTTAGTCCATATTTGACCCAAAGTTGGGTTAAAACAACCCAGCATTTTTTAGAGTGTACATATAGCCCCTTTAATACATGTGTGGAAAGAGTGATTTTCTTCTTTTTTACTGTCATATTTTATTTATTTTAATGCCGAATATCAATATTTTTTTCTTTCCATGCGTGTGTGTGTGTGTATATATATGTATATATTCACAATTAGACTGCAGACCAATTTTATTTAGATACAACATTTTATTATTGTAAGTCTTAAATATGAACACACCATCGCCATTAAAGGAAAAACATATGACAAAACAATTTCTTTACAGTACAAGGAGTTAAAATACTTAATTTGTTGTCCTCTTGGGAACCATAGAGATCAGCGGAACAAAGTGAACTTATCCAGGCTGGTTGTTTTAATGGTTGAACATAAAAAAAGTCAATTCTTTGCACCAAGTTGGACATGTGAATTGCATTACAGCCATGCACAGACAAGCCCTGTGTTCCTGTTAATACAGTGCATTGATCCAAACGTCTTCCCCAGAGAAAATCAGACATTATTTATCAAGAGGTGCTTTCAAATTTAAATAGTGTGGATTTCTGCCTGTTGTCAGGTTAGTCTCACTAATCTGTTTATATAAGAAATATGTTGACTGTTCTTAGTCTGGTTGTGTTCCCTATATCTTTAAAAAAAAAAAAAAAAGATCAAATGAAAATTGAAATCATAATATTGAATAATACACCTTTAGGGCTAGAACACACACTGTCACCCATTAAACTTTGCACATTCATGACATTTCCTTTCATTAACATACACCTTGTGCTTAAAATCCACTGATTTGTATCTGATATGTGGTTTTAAAAATATGATATTTAAAGGGATAATTCATCCAAAAATGTAAACTGTCATCCTTTACTCATTCCAAACCTGCATCATTTCCAGAAATCGCTAAGTGAATGAGGACAGATGCTTGTAAGCTGCAAAAATGAATAGAAAAATAAATCATAAAAATGGTGCGTATGAATTGTGCACCACATTTCAATGATAGCTTGGTTTGCAGAACAACATTTACATTTTTAGTGGCTAAGTAAGGAATAGTTACTTATGATTAATCAGAATTCCATGGTCATTTTTTTTTTTTTTTTTTTTGACGGTGAATTAATGACAATTTTCATCTTTGGCTGAACTATTCCTTTAACCAGATTGGGGATGAAATGAAAACATTAGGCATAAATCCTAAAGATTCCAACAAAAGAGAAGAAAATCGAACACCGTAATACTGCGACGGTCAGTTTTTTTTTCTTTTCCCCCCTCCAGAATGTGGACGGTAACAGGACATCTGCTCATGATGAAATGATGACGGACAAATGAGTCTTATCTGCTTTTCCCAAAAGCACAATATTTAGACATCAGATTTCACACTCAGCTTGCATCTACTATAATACCCTTTGAGAAATAAATTACACAGCTTCTGAAAAAGGGAATAACAAAAAATAGAAAATGTGTTGCATTGTTTTAAACAGGTTCACAATTTTAGTAAAAACAAGTGTGCATATTTTCCCTTTGTACAAGTTAGATATATGCATATACACACACACACAGAGAAGTTAGCGGGAACGATTACGAGACATGTTTAAATAAAGAGCATTTAAGCGCCCGGTTTGGTTTGTACAACTCAAAATCTGGATTTTCAAGAAAAAAACTGCCATTGTAATTAAAAAAAACATTTGATGTCAAGTTTGTCTGGAAAAAAAAACAACTTTACAGCTAAAAATCGACAGATATTAGCAGATTGCTCTTTAGGCTCTCATAACGGATCCAATAACTTGAAAGCTCCAAATGTAACATGTTTCAACCTTGATTCATATATTGTCATCCCATATATACTAACATTACTCATCATTTGTGGTGTAAACAGAAAGAATTATAGAGCTTTTGGTTCTGCATAGTCCAACTGTGTCATTCTGTTCGTCAAAACAATCGAAATAAAACCTGGTGTGTATCGCATTGTTTTCGGTTTGGTGAGTGTTAAATGCTAAAATGCAGATTAGAAGTACTCGAAACGAAACACGATGTGATTATTACAGAGCAAAAACGTGTGATTGTGTCTTTTTTGCTGCGTTTTTTTGATTTTGCTGTATAGTAAAAAAACAGTGACGATTCAAAATAAAATGGTCCCTTTCTTATCGCATGCCTTTGACTTGAATTATTCCCCTACCACACTGTATTCTATATGAATTCTTAAGAAGTTACAGAGTTAAATTAAAATGACAGTCACAAAAATAAATAAAATGTAATATTTCAAATTAGACATGCCTCTCTCTGCCATTTGCTTTCACGGAATACAAAACTGTATTCGCTTGGGGCAAAACAGTGTGATGATTAGCAATGTAAGAGAAGTTACATTATTAAACTCTATAATAAACACAAGAAATGCATGATTACTTCATTAAAAGGAAGTACTTGGGTACCCCATGCACATTTCCAGGCATTTTTGGTAACCCATGCACGATTTGTGACTCCAGGACGAGAGCGATGTCACACAAACAGTGATTTTTCTGCACTGAAAACATCTTCGGCATCAAAACTTGAGCAAGAGATGTAGAAGTACGATGAGAAGTAGACAGGTGGGTGTGAAGACCGTAGACGTGCCGCTGTTTCCATCTTGAACTGCTCCGGGTCCTAAAGCATTGAAGAGAGTCACACGTGTCAGGAAACACAGCCCCGGTCTCCAACTGTGCTGTAAACTGCCTCGCTTTTATTCTTGAGACTGTCTATAACGTCCTGAACTCTCACCTACGCATCTGCACTTTTGATTCTATCTTCCTTCCTCAATAGCTACTATCTTTTCTTATTTTGGAAAGGTGTCAGCTGTCAGCATTTTCTAGGTTTACTGCACTAAACAGTTATTTTCTAGTCAAGCAATTCTTGTTAAAATCTATGTTAGTATGTTATAGCAACTCCTCTTTGTTGATGAGTTTGTAGTGATTGGTAGTCCAGTAGTAGCTTGAGTATCACAAACCTTCCAAAAAATCATTGTTTTCAAAGGCTGTGTGCTCTAAATTGGATGAAGTCATTTCTAAAACAGAAGCCGTCTCCACTAAAAGACAGATTACATAAAACACTTTATAGGTATACAGAACATACAATTTGAACTCAAAATTATTAAAGGGATAGTTCAATTTGAAATTCATTTTTGGCATGTTTTAGCTTACCTCAAGGGCATCCGAGATGTAGGTGTCTTTGTTTCGGCAGTAGTTTCAATTTTGATATTTTTAGGTCAAACCGTTCTTGTCTATCAATCATATAATGGAGGTCTATGGTCACCACCTCAAAGAGCATGCACAGAGAAGTCCAAATTAAACATGATTCAATGACTCGTAAATGTAAGTACACATTGATGGCCTAAGACACGAAACAAGCGGTTTGTGTGAGAAAACGAACAGTATTTAAATTGTTTTTACCTCTTGTAACGCAGATCACGTTTAGCAGTCCCTCCAGAAAAACGCGATTATGCGATCGCTGAATTCAATGCAAAATCAGCCAAAGTCCGCATATTTATGCAGGGGCCACATTTTTTCAAATACGCCGCACTTTTGCCGCATAATATGCCGATTTCCGTGCAAAATATGCGGGGTTTGCATAATTTCATAATCCTCGCATTTTCGTTGCAAGTCATATGTATCTTAGCAGAAACTTGAAAAATGTTGCGTTTGCTTCACACAAGAGCAGCCATTTCCCCCTGTTTCCATGGGAACGTTATGAAGTGACGCAATTACGCGACGCCAGACAGACTCACGGAGGCGATTGACATCTCACAAATCGAACTCGTATAACTGTCTGTCACATGTTCTACCGTCACATCGTTACTTAATAAACAACATAAGATAAAAGAAGTAGCATCAAACAGAAATTACCCGCACACACGGGGCGTTCGAGGCGCACATATAACACTGCAGAGAGCTCTTAAAGGGGCCACACCTTATTTACACTCGTTACAGTCTGAAATAAAACAAGATGAGAAATTAAATATTCCCAGCACTTTCTATGATGTAGTATGCTTGCTTATCAAAGGAAGTAATAAGAAATTACTCTTACATTAGCCTAGTGAGAACAGGATGTTGGGGGAATCACTTTTTTTCTCTTTTTCATCAAACCGCAATTTTTGCAAGTTCCCTCAATTTTTGCAAATTCCTGCAATTTCATCGCATAAAATTGCATAAATATCCCGCATATTCCATCGCATTTTTAAAGAAAACGGGCCGCGTAATCAATAAATTTTTGCCCTCAACAATCACAAAAAAAACTCTGCGTTTTTCTGGAAGGACTGAATACTATTATGGTAAATGTTATATATAAATCGCAAATTTTTTCACAAATTTTTGGAAATTACCACCACAAAATCAGTCATTTTGATCGCAAAAATCATAAAAAAAAATCGTGAAATCCTGGAGGGACTGGTTTAGGTACGGTTTGACCAAAAAATATCAAAATTGAAACTACTGCCGAAACAAAGACACCTACATCTTGGATGCCCTTGAGGTAAGCTAAAACATACCAAAAATTATTTTTAAAGTCAACTATCCCTTCATTCATCTCTGTATAACGGTTTAGCAGGAGACGTGTGGCTAGTTCTTGTCTTTGGTTTGTTACCTTGTCATCAGGTAGAGTTTTAGTCTTTGGGACAGTCAAACAATCTCATGAAACAAACAACAACTAACATGCGAAACATACTCTTTCTGACGTCCAGTTTCCATCTTTAGACATGTTCAGTGTTGAAATGTACAGTATGTGCGTATATTTATATTTAGGGGTTGCACCGACTAGTTAACAACATAGGGAGATCATTATTATTTTTCATTTAAACCATTCAAGCCAGACCGACCAATCACTCCATGGTTGTTAAGTGATGAAATATGTATCAGTGAAGGTGACACATCAGTGTGGTCCAGCTTCATTTAAAAACATAATAATAATTAAAGCATGCTTTATAGTTCATTTTCCAATGAAGAACTATATTGCTCACAATCCTCCTTGGATCTAACCATAAGTATGGTTACCATGGAAATGAGATCCATGGCAAAAAATCTCATTAATAACCACCCACTTCCATGAAGCACTGCGAAAGACTTAATGACTACACTGTTTTATTTTAAAAAGTACATTTTATACTTTAAACTATTGACATATATGTAATAATTTTCATGTATTAATAATTTTTTACTGTTAATGTGTGAGCATCTTGTAATGAAACTTAAAAAACAAGAGCTTCCCTGACCTCCTAGGTTGTCTGTGAAAGACTACATTTTTAGTGAATGAATCAAGTTTTTGCAGATGTCAATGTTGAAAATGCAAAGAAGTTGTATTAATTAAACCTATAGTCAGAGCATTCCCAGTAGTCAGTCAAGAGAATGACTGGGATGAAAACTTCCGAAACAAGACCACTGCAAAAAAATTGGCAGTCACAGACTGTAACATCATGTGCAAATTATGCACATAAAATACATTTTCAAGTATATTCTACCATGGTAATCCTACACACATTGCGCTGAACACTTTCCAGAATCTGTGTGAGGTGGAGATGGCAGAGGAGATACTCCACACATCATCTCATATATTCCTGTTATTGAATGTCTACACAGCAAAGACATTGCACATAACACAGTGGAGAAAACTTAACTTATTAAAATACTGCTGATTGCATGTGGCTGGTCATTTACATAATGCACAACACAGCTGACTAGCTCTGGGCAACAAGTCAATTAAAAAAAAAGTAGTCATGCAACCCCAAGTATACAAATATACACAAACAGATGTATTAGTTACATTTATTGAACAAGGTTTTTTTTTTTTTTTACACTCTTGGTGGAAACAGATATTTACAGAGCCCTTAAAAGGACATGGTTATGGGGGGAAAAATATGAGATGAGAGGAAAAGTTATACTTCAATGCTTTTGCATTCGCTCGCAAAGAACTCAAAAGTTTCTCAGGGAACACAAAAGCTGTTAATGGAGTAGTTCACTTTTTTTAAAAAAAACTTTTGCTGATAATTTACTCACCCCCATGTCATCCAAGATATCCATGTCATTCTTTCTTCAGTCGAAAATAAATTGATGAAAACATTCCAGGACTTTCTCCATATAATGGACTTCAATGGGAACCAAACGGTTCAAGGTCCAAATGAAAGTTTCAGTGCAGCTTCAAAGGGCTTTAAACGACACCAAACGATGAATAAGGGTTTTATATCTAGAGAAACAATCGCTCATTAAAAAAAATAAGTTTTATAAACACAAATGCCCGCCTTGCTCTGTTCTGTGATGCACGTTCGTGACTCTCCTGTTCAAACTCGTCCATCAAAATGAATGAATCTTTTTGTGTCATTTCGTTTGTTGAATGAACCAAATGACTAAAAAAAATGGTAATTTTGATGAACGAGTTCGAACAGGAGTCATGAACACACATCACAGAACAGAGCAAGGCGAGCATTTGTGTTTATAAACCTTAAACTTTTTTAATTATGTATTAAATGAGCGATCATTTCGCTTGATAAGAACCTTATTCATCGTCTGGAATTGTTTAAAGCCCTTTGAACAGTTTGAAGTGTGCACTGAAACTCTCTTTTGGACATTGAACCGTTTGGTTCCCAATGAAGTCCATTATATGGAGAAAATCCTGGAATGTTTTCATCAAAAACCTTAATTTCTTTTTAACTGAAGAAAGAAAGACATGGACATCTTGTTTGTTTTTTTTGTTTGTTTGTTTTTTAAAGTGAACTACTCCTTTAATGCTACAGGTATGTCAATGCTGCAAAAGCTTGGTATTTTTTTAAACCATCACCATATCCCTCTAGGAGCGCTGTAGACATTTGATTTCTTTCCCCTTTTGTTTCACATTTGGTGTGAAAGATCAGAGAGCACCAATATTCAGTCCCAACAAAACAATCGTTGTGTCATGGCATTAGTATGGCTGTCTATTAAATCCTTCTCTTTGATGGGCCGTTTAGACTGAAGTCTAATTTCCCCTGGATTTAGGGGAGTACGGTACTTTCTTTAGGGACAGCTATCCAATTACTGTACAGCCACAGCTTAGAGTAAATCCTGCACAAGTGTAATTATACTAATGTGAGGTTCTCACAATCAAATTCAATGCAATTAATGAATCTCCGGAGAGGACATGGTTACCAATCCCACGCTTTTTTTTGGGTCAGACAGTGGAGAAAAGTTGGCCAGGACAAGATTTCTATTCTTGGCGGAGAAGAAAGAATAAAGGACAATACAAGGACAAATCAGTAACAACCATCAACAACATATGCAGGCAAGGAATGACCCCTTACAAAAAAAGTAGGAAAGACCAGAGTCAAATATAACACACTAGATGTCTTCAATCACAAACAATTTAGAGTTATATTTATTCAGCATAAGCTCAGTAAAGACTCTCAATGCCACAGAAATTAGCAATAGTTTGACAGAAAAATACAAATATGTTGAGGTTTTGGGGGAGTGTTTATATTTTTTGTATAATTATTTCACACTGTAAGTTAATACATGCAAATATTTAGCTCATTTTCACATTTTATCTCTCAACTATGCAAATCAAGTAAACCTTCTTCTGAAAAACTGTCTGACTGAATTTAAAATCTTTTAACCTTTAAAATATGTAATGCACATTGTTTCTGTCTGGGTGAAGGTAGTTCTTCAATTGGCAGATAAGAAGTATATTTTAGTAAAAAACATATCTCAAATAATGTAGCTCTAACTTTGACTGTTGCTTTAATCCAATTTTCTCCTACTGTGGCAGCACCATGGTACACTGAGTTGTTATATACTACGGTACTGTATGATTTATTTGCCATAAGCCATTGTGTATTAACGTGGTTATTATGACTAGGTAAGTCCATAACACTTTTTGTAAGGGGCAAATGTACATTTAAAGGAATAGTTCACCCCAAACAAAATAAAGATTCTGTCATCATTTCACCCTCATGTCATCCCAAACCTTAATGACATACTTTCTTCTGTGATACTACACATGGGCTGAAGCTTTCAGGTTTAAAAATAATTCAAAAGTACCATTAAAAGTATCACGGTGCATTTGTTCTGAAATCAAATGATAGATCTGCGTGAGAAACAGATAATATTCACCTCCAGTGAGCTGGTAATCGACCATTGTGTCAGGACCGAATCAGTCCAATTCAAATGAATCATTCAGGCTGATTTTGTGGATCGAATCCACTGAAAATCAAACTCAAAAGAATGATTCTTTCACGATTTGGGCATTACTAATGCTCTCAAACTATGGTTTGACTTCAGAAGTCTTGGACTACAGCACTTTTATGATGTTTTCATGGTGTTTTGCATCCTTTTTGAAGTTTGAAAGCTCCAGTCCCTTTCCATTGTAATTGCATGGGCTGGAGAACGACAATTTCTTTTCCTGCTACGTGGAACTAAGTATGAGTGCAAGTAAGTGATGACAATTTTCCTTTAAGTACATTTCTCATCAACTGAGTAATAATGAAGCACTCACAATTCCACAAACATCAAAAAACATCATGTGATGCAAACATGTACTTACAAACAGCGGATGAGAGCATGCATTGACATAATGAAGCCATGCCGTGGCGAAGGTTAGACAGGAAAGAAAGTGAAAGAAGAGAAAGAGAAACACGTTTAGGCTACAGAAAAACAGAGACTCATTCATCAACCCACAGTGACTGAAAGCAGAACGAGGCATGTCACTACCCTGCCAATCCCAGAGCAGCAATTGAGACTGTCACTCAATGTGCTGAATGTATTATTGATATTACAAAATGGGATTTTAAGCTAATAACCCCGTAATAGGAATAGCTAGTGGCCAATTTAAAATCGGACAATCACATTCTGTCAGACGAGGCACGACAATTATATCACCCTGTTCAAATCACGGAAAATATGTGCGTCAACCTCGCCGATAAACTTGAGTGTCATCTCGACAATTTGGCTTTGTCACATTGAGGTTGATGTGAAAATAACCATGTTTGCATCTTCTTTGTGTATTAAACGCACTGTAACATGCTTAAAGGAGGTGATCAGGACGCCACATTCCCATGCACACTACTAACCTTGCAATAGCGTTGAACTAGTGGGTTCAATTATTTCTACATCGACAAAAACAAACATAAAAACATGTATCATAAGCAAATGAAGGAGAATCCTGAGATGGAAATCTCAAAGATTAATAGTCACGCATAGAGTTGTCAAAAAGTACAGATTTCGGTACCAAGTTGGAACTGAAATTTAAAAATGTAACCTTTTCTAATCTTGACAAAACACAGGTCTGAGTCTCAAGGTCCTTTGTGACAGGTGATATTTGGACAGAAATGTATTAATTTGTTAAGGCCGAATGTATACAACTAAATTCAATGGATTGTATGGCACCCAGTGGCTATTTTTGGTACTGCGCTTAAACAAAATCTCATTTTTGTGATATTAACTTCAAATTTGGAACATAACTTGGTTGGATTTATGGATTTGATTTTATAGTATTTTTAGAGTAAAAAATATTTTGTAAAATTTTGTATATTCTATATAAAACAAAAAATATATAGTACAGCATATTTAATTTACTATAAATTAAAATTTCCATAACTTTTTCATACTTTCATTTTTTGAAGAGTTGGGTATTTATTCCAAAGCATTCTTGAATTACAACCATTTAAGTTTGAATAGTGCATTTTAACCCCATTCTCAAAAGGGGTTAAGTATCTGCTCAACAGCGCTCACCGACTGTAAAAAATATTTTCAAGATTTGTGATCACAACATATTTTCTTTTGTCAAATCAACTTTATAATAATTTATTTAGTTGAGATAACTTATTATTTTGAGTTTCTGATGATTAAATGAATCTCCTTCATTGTATTAACTCACTTTTTCCAGTTCAATCAACTTAAAATTAAGGCAACCCAGGTTACTTACTTTAAATTAAACCAACAATATTTTTTTACAGTGTAGTAATCACAACATTTTTTCTTTTGTCAAATCAACTTAAATAATTTATTAAGTTCAGATAACATATAATTTTGAGTTTCTGATGATTAAATCATTCTCCTTCATTGAATTAACTCACTTTTTCCAGTTCAATGAACTTAAAATTAAGGCAACCAGGTTACTTTTTTAAGTTAAACCATAATTTTTTTTTTTACAGTGTACCGACTTTTGACAGCCCTAATTGCACGGGTCAGAAACTACCAAGTGGAAATTCATTCTGTTTACAGGAACGTTATCAGCTGGAACTTTCATTTAGCTTTTTTTGAACAATAAGCAAAAAATGAAACATAACAATCTTCCGAACCACCGTTTGTACTTTTGAAGAGGCTCCAAACCGTTTTAAAACTTAATTAAAAAGCATCAACTAGCGACACTTACCGTATAGGACGATGCTTGTGTTAGCGCTCCCAAGTTTGTTGACAGCGACGCAGGAGTAATTGCCATAGTCTGCCTCGGACACGTTGAAGAAAGTCAGCTTTGAAACTGCTCCGTCATTCTCGATCTCAATGCCATCAAAGCCATTGAAGATCCTGGGAAACAGTCAGCAAATGGGGAAACTTGAATCAGCCCAGCCCTGTTTACGCTACATCAGAGCCTCCTTTGAAGCTTGAGGTTACATTTATGAAAACATCAACGTTTTTGGACGCAGATTGCGGCGGGCCTGGATACATTCAAAGGAGGCAAAACTGCAGGATTGAATTACTGGCAGCGGCATGCAGAGGGACATGCACACGCTCTCTTATGCACATTTAATTATGATAAAACATAGCGACAACTTATTCTTCACTTGACATCAAAGACAGTTTGAGAGAACCAACTGAGACACATCCAGCCAAAGGCACTCAAATGTGAAGTATTTTCCGATGAAAACAGTGAATTTATGACAGCACATTTAGTCAGACATGTAAAGCAACTGAAATACATTTGTCCTTCACCTCTTAGTGTCACTATCAATATCAATATTATAAAGACAGACATAGTGTACAGGAGATACGATAAACTCTAGTAACTAGCTGTTACTGAACATAAAACGGGGTCACAATCTATAGCAAACAATTTTTGGGTACAATGTACTTATTGTATTGAAAAAAGATGCAAGGAAAGGGTTAACATTATAATAATTGTATAATGTTTTTATAATTATAGACGTAACTACAGAAATTAATTTCAGATGTAATTAGATGCAGATATTTTTTTTTAAATATAAGTGCAATGTAAAGACTAATTTAAATGTTAGTACAGGTTAAATGTTAGTGGGATCGAAATTCAGTTTTGTTTTTCCATAAACGTCTAGGTTATGATTGTACCCTAAACAAAGGAACAGAAGAAGCAGGATATCCTGAAGTGATATGCCATACCTCCTGTCATCTCTGTACCACTCAAAATCTGCCTCGGGTACAGCATCTGCCTCACAAAGCAGGACACCTCTCTGACCCAGGGTCACGCCAACATCTCTGCCATCTGCAATACTGGGAGGGACTGGACACACAAAACCACAAGAAAGTTAGTGAACTTGGGATTAACAAGATTATTTACTGACAAGACAATTACTTAAATAAAGTACATTCAAAAGTTGTGAAACAAGTTATGATCTGCATAGTCTTCACTCTGTTTATAATAAATATATTTTCTTATTAAAGTTACAAAAGTGATTCAGTCAAAAGCAGTGAGAGATTTTCTATCTTTTGTTGTTGGATTAACAATAATGACAGATGGCAGCAGGTTTATTAGGCTGCCGTCACTTTAAGGCTGAACGATCCAATATACTGATCTCTACTTTTTTATGTTCACTTACTACATAATTTAATATGACAAGGATACACACAAAGACAGGCAACTTGACACATAAGCATGTGTATAAGCATTCAAGCCCAATAAGGTGGCAAAAAGAAATGAAATGAGTTGTCTTTTGCTGCTTATTGCATATTATAAAATTTGAAATCACTTGTTTCGAAACCGCAATGCTTAAAAACAAATGTAAATAAGATGCGTTGCCACGCAGCACAGCAATGTCATGTGAGGATCGATGGTCCAAAATCTCTACCAGTTGACATATTTCTACTGGCAAATCGTGTCTACCCATATATCGCCCAATCAGGATGTTTTTAGTTTGCATTTCAAGACATTTCATTACAACCTATATTATAATTTTACATTTATTTAATAAAATCCTAAAAGTTTCTGTTTATTTTTATAGGTTTAAATAAATCAACAAATAAATCAATGAATTCAGTCTTTTGGGCATACTATGTTGTATGCTGCATATATGTAGAATGTGTTGATATAAACTCATGAGACACTTACAGTTGACTGTGAGCTCAACAGTCTGTGTGTCCACTGCAATGTCGTTCGCTGCGGTGCATTCGTACACTCCTGCTCTATATCTGCTGATGAAGGGAATCTCCAGAACCTCATTGTCTGAGCTTAGGCTCTCATCTAAACAAGAAAACATTCAAATATGATGTTAAGATCAAGGATGCAAACTCATCATGGGTGAAAAAAAATTACAAAGACATGAGAAATGCTTGTTATGAGAGAGAGAAGAGAGAGAGAGAGGAGAGAGAGAGAGAGAGAGAGAGAGAGAGAGAGAAGAAGAGAGAGAGAGAGTGTGTGTTTTAGCTTACACTGTAAAAAAAAAAAGTAAGATTAAAATTTAGAGTAAAAATTTAAGAGTAAAATTTACTTAATTTTTTAAGGCAAGTTTTTGCACTGATACTTTGAGTAAATTTCACACATACTTAAACTATACTTAACTAAGTTAAGTGAAAATAACATTAAAGGATTAGTTCACTTTTGAAAAAACTTTTGCTGATAATTTACTCACCCCAATGTCATCCAAGATGTCCATGTCTTTCTTTCCTCAGTCGAAAAGAAATTTAGGTTTTTGATGAAAACATTCCAGGATTTTTCTCCATATAATGGACTTCAATGGGAACCGGATGGTTCAAGGTCCAAAAGACAGTTAATAACAGTTTCAGATGCAGCTTCAAATGTCTTTAAACGACACCAGACGATGAATAAGGGTCTTATCATGCGAAACGATCGGTTATTTCAAAACTTATTCTAAAAATGTAACTTTTCTAAGGACAAATGCTAGCCTTGCTATATTCTCTGAGGCGCGTTTGTAACGTCACTTAATACGTAATTACGTTTAAAAGGTCACGGGCGACGTAGCAGGAAGTACAGAATCAAAATCGTCCGACATCGTTGTTTTTCCTTTTAATTCCTTTTTTTGTAAACGGTGTTTGAGTTAGTTTGCACGTTCAACCTATGCGTTCAACTTGTAAACACTGACTCTGTACTTTCGGCTACGTCGCCCGTGACCTTTTGAACGTAATTACGTAATACGTGACGTTGCAAACACGCCTCACAGAATAGAGCAAGGCTAGCATTTGTCCTTAGAAAAGTTACATTTTTGGAATAAGTTTTGAAATAACTGATCGTTTTGCATGATAAGACCCTTATTCATCGTCTGATATCGTTTAAAGACATTTGAAGCTGCATCTGAAACTGTTATTAACTGTCTTTTGGACCTTAAACCATCCGGTTCCCATTGAAGTCCATTATATGGAGAAAAATCCTGGAATGTTTTCATCAAAAACCTAAATTTCTTTTCGACTGAGGAAAGAAAGACATGGACATCTTGGATGACATGGGGGTGAGTACATTATCAGCAAAGGTTTTTTCAAAAGTGAACTAATCCTTTAAGTCACATTTATTTATCTAATTTGAGGTTAATTAAGTTTTCTTTGTACAACATTTCACTCAAACAATATAACATTGAATTAGACCACACATTTGATTATATGATTTACTCAGAAATGTTTAGTAATCAATACATATAGTGTGTATCACCATATAATCAATTCTGAAGTTATATGTGTAAACGCAGACCTCAATACTTGGTAGACAATACACAATGACGGTAACACTTGCATGCGTCTCATTATCACTGAAAAGCTGGAATATTTCTCATTTTTTTAAGTACCGTCACATCCATACTTTTCTTGGGTACAATATGCCACACTGTAGAGCATGTTGATGCCCTTCTATGCAAATTCAAACCTCATCTTCTCTGAAATACTGATGCTCTGATGTATTTTTAGTCATTTGTGTCCTGTTGTGGGAGAGAAGACACTAGAGATGTGAAATTCGATTCAAATATGAGTCTCTGTCTCTGTGCAGCTGCTTTGAAGTGTTCACATACACACTGGAGTCAAACTGCTAAAAACACACGCCACCTTTTCATGTTCATGAAATCCAGACAGGGGAAAAAACGTTAGTGGAAAGGGATCCTTGTGATGCAGTTCTCAACGTCAAGCGGTAATATTTGGTTGGCTTAAATAAATAAATATCATCCCCAATGTAGTTTCTGACAGCAAAATAACACACCGCTTTCACTTAAGTATGTTCTGAAAGACAATGTCTTACACCTGGGAGAGGCTGTTAACGAGAAAGAAAGAGGCACTTCCTTTAACCCGATGAGGAGTGTCAACCGAGCGCTTGGGAGAAAGAAGCTCATTACCGTTCAACACGGTACACACCTCGTTGCACTGAAGAGCAGCTTGGCAAGGGCCTTGTATAATTGTATTGTTTTATTGTTTAAAAGTGTTTGATTTTAAATTCAAACTACTTCAAAATGAGCCAATTAAACCCAAACTTTTAAATGGAACAAGCCACAAGCGAGCACAGGAATAGTTTAATCTTCATTCAAGATGCTCATTTTGATGTTTCCCAGCTGCAAAGGACTGGGAAAGCAAACCCTCGGCATTGATACCCGGTAAATGTGGTGCTTTGGCATCAGGTGCATTGTGGACTCTCTTCCATCAAAGGGAAGATTGACAAAATGGGACCGTTTATTTCCATCAGGGTCACTGGGTTTCATGGCTGCCATGGAGGATTGTATCAACGCAAAGTACTTGAAGACTGACATCTCAAGCTTTTTTCTTCATCAATACACTCCCGAAGCACATTCATTACGCATTTCTTATGTAATGCAACAACTTTTGTATATGCATGGCCTCTAATGGCATTATAAGCATCAGTCAATATGCCCAGGGTTGATGTGCGATATTATCAGTAGTTAAAAATGAAATCAAATGCCTCTAGAGCTGATGTGGTACAACGATCGTCCTGGGTGTCATCAAAAATAGAACAAGAGCCAAACATCTCTGTTAATGGAGAAACTAAGCCCAGAGAAGTTAAACAGGCTGGCCTCCACAGTCACATCCTTGGATAGCTTACTCACTGATATTGCACAAAAATGAATCACCAGTTTGTAACGTCGACCAGAGTTCGTCGACCAGAGTGCCCAGATGAAAAAAAAAAAATCCATATAGACGGTAGAGTTGGTAATCTTTATAGCTTCAGATGAACCCTGCACTCTCCACATTCACTAAAGAGAGTGGGGTGAAAATACAACAGGAACACTCTGGCAGAATTACAAATAAACAGAATAAAAGAGTCGGGATGCTTTCTTGAGCATTTAGTAGAGACTCTCTACATAGACACTCCTAAATAATGCAGGCCCTTATATATGAAATTAGGTACCTGTTACAAGCTTCAGTACAATCAAAAGCACACAATTCTTTGTCACGTTAGGACCATCACATCTTATGCAAAATATTTAGTTTTGGCTGAGGCACTTAGTAACAAATTGAAGCAGATATCCAAAGACAGAATTAGATTGAGTTATTAAACAACATGTACTTAAAGGTATAGATCATATTTTTTGGTCAATATAAAGGATATGCACTAGTAGTAGATATGCCTCTCTTATAGGCACTTGAAGTGCATTTAGATATGCACTCTAAGTAGGTTTGAGTGTGTGTTGTTATGCTCACTGAGTGGCAAAAAGACATTGGTTTTCTGTGTGAATGCCGCGGAAAACATACAACACACTATAATGGGAAAAAGCTTTTGAGATTGACTGTTCAAAGAGATTTAACAATAAATGTGGGGTATATTTCTACACAGCTAAAGAAAAGAGAAGATAATGGATCGCTGCAATTCACAGAAACAACTGGACACCAGAAAGCGAAACATGGATTTGAGGTTATCATTTTGTGTAAATATGTTGTATTTTGCAGTAAAATCATACCCTATATATTGTATTGTTATATATTGTATTGAGTAAACAGGCTGAGCAGTGATGGGAAAGTTCACTTTCTACATGAACTAGTTCAAAGTTCAGTTCACACATTTTAAAAAGAACTAGTTCAGTTCATAGTTCATACTTCAAAAAATTAACTAGTTCATTCATAGTTCTTTTTTTCCATATGTTGCGATCTTTTTTTTAAATTAGTGTTATTGCCACAGCCCATATACAACCACAGACAACAATTATTTTATCGACGGGCAGTTTGCGAAGAAATGTAAGATTTTTCCCATCTCACCAACCTCATCATAAAACCCGTTTAAATGAGTATACGACTGGTGGCTGGTGTTGCCAGATTGGGTGTTTTTAAACTACATATTTTACGCTAGTTTTAGCCGGGTTTTCACCTGGAAGGCTTTATGGAAATCTGGCACCCGACTGAACGAAGTTAAACCGAGAGAGCGTTCATTGAACACGTTCAGGCTTCACGTTCAGTGACGTCAATGCATATCCTCTATAATGCAAGTCAAAGGACTCCCACCCCCTTAAATTATTTACATTTTTTTTTTTTTTTACTACAATAAAACTAAGCTGGACCAGATTTTATATTGATATTCAAAAGTATGACTATACTAGATAACAGGTAAATTGAATCTCTAATCTTCATAACATTAAAATCATAGTTTACAACTACTGGAATGTCCTAAAGTAGCTCAGCCCAGTATGAGTGTAAAGTACTGCAGCAAAGCAGAGAGCAAGCCACCAATACTGCAGAGCTGTTGCACACACACACACACGTACACACACGTACACAGAAGGAAAGCAGAGCTGGACAAGGTGCTGAATCAACCCAGGCACAGCTGAATGTGTCATCTTACGAGGGACAGGTTCTCTGTCTGATCCCTCCAGACAGCAGGAACGCCATTAACCGCACCATATGATTTCCTTAGCTTGTCTTCTGAATGCGAACCAAACAGATTTGCTTAAATCAGAGGTCACTTTCGGTGGATGATACACCTTACTATGACAATCTATATCCATGTCGACATGCAGATTCTCAGTTATAGAAGATGTAGCTGCTTAATAATTTAGGAAACAAAAGGTGTATTAACTGACACAAGACTTGACTAGCACAAAGCCTTATCTACTTGAAAAAAACAAACATGGATAGAGTGAGTCACACATATGCCTTGCAGATATTTATTGCCTTTATTCAGCTGAGATTCTTGTCAGTAAAAATAATGCAGTTTGACAGGCTTGCTTTGATTCCAGCCATCACATATCATCCAGTCTTTGGTTCTTTGACTTAAAAATGCTAAGTGAAAGCCACATCTGTTACTAATGCCGAAATATGCTTTTGTTTGTGCGAGCGAGTGCAAATGTGTTTGCGGTACATTTGTATGTGGCATACAAACAACACCCACAATCCAGTTTAATCACCTCCTAAATGTGCTGAAATATCTTAATTAGGTCGTCGTTATTCTTTTCAGCTTAAATGCACGTGCAAAATTGGGTGTTTTGGTACATTCGGCTCTTGAATGGAGACGAGATGGAACGACAAGCTGTATTCGACTTGAGAGAGAGACAATACAAGCTTGAGTTAGAATGGAAAGATAAACACACAGCGGAGTGCATTAGCATGGGGTAGTTTGTGGGTCCACAAAGTAGTTCACAGATCCACATCTTTCTAAACCCCCGAGGCCATTCCTCAGGAGAGAGAAACACCATAAACCAGACCCGACCAGAGTAATATCAATCTATAACCCCAATCCAAATGCATTCATTTCACTCTGTGTTTCTGTCATCCCCCACCAAAAAAAAAAAAAAAAAAAAAAAAACCCTGGAAAATAACCGGAGTCAGCATATATCCGAGGAGGGGAGGGCAAAAGAAAAATAGAGAGCGAGATCGGCAGAGTAGAACTGTATTAGCAGTTAGGGCTAGCGCTCAGAGGATCATTTGGTTCCTGAAATGAGCTGCCGAACCCAAACACACAGCAGCCTCATTACATAGATGGTTATAAACAGGATTAATGCAATCACAGCTCAATAAAAACCTCAAGCAATGTGCTCCACACAATGTGCTCTTCACTGAGCCAAAACCCTAATTCACGCTGATGTAATAGGAGCGTTAGCTCCTGGGACACAGACGCTCATTAAAAACAATGTTTATTCAAGTCGATTAAACAGTAGCAATGATAAATTAGCGACATTATTGACCCTGTTCCTCACCCAAAGGTAAAACAATACAGCAGCACAACAACATGTTTACTCTTCCAATACCCACAATGCAACGGAAACGCTGCTTGGTCTTTACGCAGAAAGAGAAATATGGGTGAATATGAATATCCATTTTTGAAGATGGAAAAAAATAAGTAAACAACCCTCCCCTACCATAAGCTTTTGCTCAGATCACATGAAAGAGAGGCCACGCACAGCCCTGCAAATTAACTCAAGTGTGTAATACTGTATGTCTATTAAACAGTATCAGGGGATAATTACATTCATATCTTCTATTTATAATATCTTTTAAGCATAAACGATCCGTTTCTTTGCATGTGGAAGGCAGTTATTCATGATGAATACATTTATGAAGGGGATCAAAATGACTAGTTTTGGAATTAATGCTTTTCTTTAACCCCTAAAACCGTATTCTGGACAAATGTGGGCAAAATAGTTTTGATTTATTTTTTAAAAAATACTTCCCTTGATCTGAGCGGTACAAGACTTGGCTACTTTTCCTAAGTTTGCCTCCTGAACACACACCATTTTTTTTTTACTCAATTCAACAATGTTAAGTGGGTGAAAAACAACAACAACAACAAACAAACTCAAAAATGGGCACCATAGAAATGAATGGGAAAAACTGTAATTTAGAGCATACTAAAATAAGCCAAAATAAGACACCGGGTGACAGCAAAGTCAGTTTACTTTATGTTTTAGCTCTAAGAACTTATTGGAATGATATTTTAATGTAGTTTAAAAAAAACACATAAAAATAAGCATAATTTACATAGAAAATATGGTACTTTTTGAAGTAAATAAATTCAAAAATACCTCCAAAATTAAAAAAAAAATACCATAAATGGATAGACAAAACTTTATCAAAGATAGTGATATAACATTTATAATAAATAAAAATTAGGATCACACCTGAGTCCTCTGCCCACATTTGTCCACAATTACAGGATTAAGTACTATAAAGTGAATACGGTTTGAGGGCTACAGGGATCTTCCACCGTTTTTTCCCTATTAAACTGATGATGCATAGGCCTACCTCTCTTGTCTCAATCGCGCGAGACACTTTGATAACACTTAACTAGCCCAGTTCACTCATTAAGATCCAAGCCGAGAAGTGTCCAAACACCTCCACGTTTTCCCTATTTATATACAGTTACTCTCAACCAAGAATGGTGACCAAAATAAAACGTTGCGGTTAAAGTGGATAACTATAATGTATGGTGGCAAGTGCTTTTGGAGCACTTCGACTTCAAGTTCTACACATGAAGGTGAACTCTAGAAAGTCATTAAAGCACAAATAACATTGTTGCATGTGTTTCTTTAATGAGAATGGATGATAGCAGGTCTAGCTGCCCTCTTTAGATTGAGATCTAGATAAGAAAAGGACTGCTATGATCGTAATCTAGAAGAAAAAAACCTTACAAGCGAGTGATATGAGACTGAAGATACGGCGCGGGATCATGAAATCTCTCGGGTTTATACAGAGTCCGGGCGAAAGAGCCGTGCGGCTTAGAACGAAGTGCCATTTAAAGGTCGGAGATGTGTACTTACAGAACTAAGTGTGACTGGCAGACTTATTTCAGCCCTTTATTGAAACAATGTGGAAACGCTGCGGTAAATCTAAATGACTGTAGTGCGGTGAATGCTCCAGGGAGCAGGTGTGCTTCAAATCAACAGGCTCTCGTCCGTCTAATACAAATTTTTAAAAGAAACAAATCCCTGACAAGAAACAAATCCTGGTGCTATCGAGATATTAAGATCTTATCGCAGGGGGGTCTGTGTCTTAATTAAGCTTCACACATCGTTTGGACAGCTTCCCACTGATTCCGGCCCCATCAAGATTTCTGGTTGCCAGCTCTTTGGAGATTATGGCACGCGTTTACAAAAGCAAATCAGATCTGCGAGCCAACAAAGTGTTAAATTGAACTAATGGCACAAAAGCGTGGTGTTTATAAGTGGTGTAATGTGACCAACACCAACTTGCAAACGTGGCTCAAATTAGTCTCTAAAAGAATGGGGCGTCTACTATTTCAGAGACTAATTTGAGCCAAGTCTGCAAGTTTTTGAATCTCCATAAAATCCCAATTAACCCTATTTACTTCTTTAATGCATCTTGAACAATTCATCAGTGCATGTTCCAAATTTCTGCCTAATATTTAATTAAAACAATTTTGGCCAAGCTATTGGGAATTTAGTTTTAATCAATTTGCATACAGTCTACTCCATTCTGGTGTATGGCTCCCATTAATTCCCCACTATTGTTCTGGTTCTAAACCAACATTTATTACTTTTATCAGTGGAACACAAAGGAGTATGTTTTGAAGAACGGTTCAATGGGTTTTGGCAATACAATGAAAGTCAGTGGGGTCCAAATTCAAAACAACAAAGATAATTGTAAACATTTCTAAAAAAAATATCTTCAGAAAAGTTTGGAAATACATTAGAATGAGTAAACAAAGTCAGAGTACACATTTTGGAGCGAACTATCCCAGATCAAAATCTGGAGACAATAGAAGTGCATAAACACAGTGTCCACCTGCTAAATGATGTGAGTCGATCCTGTGGTCCAACCGGGCGTACCTTGACTACATCCGTTCTGACAGCTGATATTTTTTCCCTAAATGCAGCTGAAGCTCTTAGAAGACATCTGTACGGTATCATAATGGAATCCTATCTTAAACTCTTTCACTTATCTCAAAAAAAAAAAAAAAAGAGCAGTCACTTCTGTGTCACATTAACATTTCAATTACCTGATCCTTGTAACAACACAAAGGAAGAAAAGGCATGCGTGAGCAGGTACGGCAGTCCAATTGCACCCCATGAATCATAGTGCATTAAAATGCAGTTTTTTTCCCTGATTAAGTGAAATGGTGCACAGCAGAACAGAGCTGTAGACAGGCCCAAATGGAGCTGATTTGTTCATGTGGCCTGAAGATAAGCAAAACGGACCACTCAGCTTGTACACACACACAAACACGAATACAGCTTTCAGTGAAAAAGACACCTGATGTATTATCTTACTCCTGCTTAATATGTCAGTGGGATGCGGTATTTTGCTAAATCAATGAAAAAAGTGCACTGTCCTGGTAATGGGAAAACACATCAGCAGTACTGGACCAATATTGAGGATTGTGGTTTCATTTTGAAGGCAAAAACTATTGACTAGAGATTTGCTTACTTTTCAGAGATTATGTTAAAGGGATACTTCAGGATTTAGCATTATGCTTTCCACTCTCACATCCCCCTGAGACGAGATATTTTGTGTAATTTTTGTCTAAAATGATGCAAAAATCATAATTTTGTGTCATCGGAGGATTTTTTGTCCAGAGGCTAAAGACTACAGTCAGTAGTTGGGTCTGTCCCGCATGTTCTCAATCCGCCCATAGAGGGCGATCTCACTCACGCCATCTTGTTTTGGAAGCTAAGCTAGCAGGCTATTGTTCTGTGGAGAAAGCTGAGTAGTAGGGGTCACCATCCTCTTTTTCCCGGACATGTCCGGCCGTCGATGTCCGGGATTCAGCTTTTTCTTTCTGCAGTCGCCATTCATTGTTTACATGCACACCTTTTGTTTCAATCTAACTGAATTCATTCCGATTGGTGAATCTGAATGTAGTGTTTACATGAATGCTAAACAAGTGATTGGTTGATATGTGTTTTAACATTGCTAAGAAAATTTCCGCTCATCGGTAATCACGCCACCGGCCTTGCGTCGTTCTCCCGCGGCCCTTACTCGCCCCGCTCGCCACAGTTAACATGATGAATGGCGACTGTAGAATGTAAAAGCCAAATCCCGGACATTTTGGGGCGATCTCGAAATCCCACAAACTCATTGCAGAGACTCACTAATAGCCTAGACTTGTTCTTTAACTACTGCGCTCTGTTACCGGTAGGCGTGGCCTCCTAGGGCAGTGAAGCAAGTGCATTCTGGGAGTTGTTGTCTTTCATCCACATAAGCCAAAAATACATTTTCTGGCTTTTCTCAATCTAGAAAGCTCCAAATTCAAAGATAATTTCCATTTGTCTACATAAATGATCCATTTTAAATACACATTGATATTTCCAGAGGTGAAGCATCCCTTTAAATATTTCTGCCCATAAAGGCATGATATGCATCGTACCTGAAGGTGATATTATTCTCCAGACGATGGCAGGTTCTGGTTTTCCGTTAGCCAGGCACATCAGAGTGACGTTGGAGCCTTCGTTCACCACAAGATCCTTTGAAAGGTTCACAATCTTTGGAGGAACTGTAAAACAAAAAGCAAAGTTACATTAATAGCCCAATTTCGAATGTGCACTTTAGACATTCTACAAACTATCTATGAGTAACTTTGCAACTACATGTCAACTCACACTCAGAGAATTTGTAGACTGCTAGGTTAGAGTTAGGATTAGTAGAACTTGCAAGTTGCAAAAAATATCTTGTAGGGGAACATTGTGTGAGCAGACTCTGATTGTTAGTTCACATATTGTTGAAATGTGACTTAACATTTTAATAGTTAGTAAAATGTCTAAAGCGGACTATTGAAATAAAGTGTTTTCAAAAAATATCTTACAACAGTGAATGTTAGTAATGATACACAATATTCTTGATCAAGAATACAGACTGCCATAGTTCAGAAATCAATTGTCTTTTCCACAGAGCATGCAAACGTAAATGTAAAAATAAATAAATTGTACATCATTTATTTAAACAGTGATCTCTCTTCAGAAAGTTACATGTTTTGGTGGGATTTAACTTTTCTTTTTTTTTTGGTGGGGCAAAAATGTACAATAAATATTCCAGAAAAGCTCAGTAACATTTGATGGGCACCATTTCTTTCTGGTGAAGAGAAATTGCAAACTAGACACATTACACAAGGTTGATTTATTGATTGCCTTTGCACTTTGAACACAATTTAAACAGACTGCAGAGCAAGCCACAATTCAGGCCTTTATGAGGGCCTAGCAGAGCTAAAGAAAATATACATCTCAGCAAAACTAAAGATGTTACAAATACTTTATTTAGTTACCCTACAGGGAATGGTGATAAAGGGTGTCGACATCCTCCCTTCAGGAGAACAAATTATGGCCTACTTTCAAAAAGGAGTGTTAAACATTTACTAAAACACTCAAAGAGTGCTTCACTCAACACTCAAAAACACTTTTGGTTCGTTTTATTTTTTTGGTGTTAGAATTAAAAAAGGTTTCAGGGAAACTACTTTAAAAGAATGCTAAGCTATACGGTAAAGCAGCATTTGATTAGGGTGAAAGCATTACATTTGATCAATTTAGATTAAATAATATAAAACTAAAATGGAGAACACACCATAATTCACATTGAATAGATAAGTCAGAAACAATAGAGAACAGCTGTATTCACCTGAATACATACATTTAAATTTGCATATTTAACCAATAAACATATGGTGTCTTTTCTATGATGTTTAGCGCTATTTTTTTTAAACCAGTCTCCAGGACTGATTTAATCACTTAGATAAAAGTGTTACACTTTAGCCAAACTTGTACTTGTAAATTATTAATTTATATAATCTACTATTAAAAATTTGGGGGTCAGTAGTTTTTTTTTATTAATATTTATTAATAAATGGTATTCCTTTGAACTTTTGAACCACTCAACAAAGAATCGTAAATGTAAGTACCACGGTTTCCACAAAAATATGTTATATTTTTAAATATATAAATCTGTTTTCAGCTGTGACAATAAGAAAAGTTTCTTGATCATCAAATCAGCACATCAAATCGAACTATCATGTAACTGTTCTTAAATCAGTCTCTTTCCCTAAACAGTTTGAATTACTGGCCATTGATCTGGAATATGGAAAGGACTGTCATCTATGTATAGTAGGTTGTTACAGACCACCAGCAGCCATCAGTGATGCTCTCACCTCACTGTTAGCTGTCTTAAACGACATACTGTCTAAAGATCTTGTATTATTGGGTGACTTGAATTGGAATTGGCTGACCTCAAATTCAGACCAGTTCAAAGCATATTGTGATTCTGTGAACTTCACTCAACTCATTGAGTCACCAACACGGCTGAATCTTAAGAACCCAAGCAAGTCCACTTTAATAGATCTCATACTAACAAATAAACCCCATAAATACACCTATACAGGAGTTTTTCCTGATGATGTCAGTGATCATTGCACTATAGCGGTTATAAGAAATTGTAAAATTCCCAAAGTAAAACCTAGAACTATTACTAAAAGAAATTTTAAATTGTTTGATATTCAGGGGTTTTTACACGAGTTGTTTGCATCTGATTGGGACAGATTGTATTTAATACCAGATGTGTCCATTGCATGGCAGTATTTTCACACTTTGTTCTTGAAGATTGTGAATAGACATGCCCCTGTTAGGACTTTCAGAGTAAAAGGCCGCGATAATCCATGGTTCTCAAATGAACTATCTGAACTCCTCCATGAAAGAAATTTGGCTTGGGCCACTGCGAGGAATTCAGATACAGAAAGAGATTGGGTAGCATTTAGAGTATTGAGAAATAAATGCACAGCTCTTGTACGCAGATCTAAATCTGAATATTATTTAAAAGAAACCTCACAAAATCTGAATAATCCCATAAAATTTTGGAAAACCATCAGATCACTGTGTCCCTCCACATTATCTAATGATTTTCCAGACCAAATTTTAGCAGACGATATGCTCATTAATAATAAAATGGTTATGGTAAATATTTTTAACAAGCATTTTATTTCTTCAAGTTCTATTTTTAAAGAAACTACTGTAAGTGTTATACCAAATCCATCTCCTCGGAGAGCAGATAGTCTGACTTTTAATTTTTCTCCAATTTGTAGAAGTGAGGTCTTAAAAGGTTTAAAAATCTAGACATCAAGAAGTCTGCAGGGCCTGATGAAATTGAGCCATATTTTTTGAAACTGGCTGCCGAGATCATTGCTGGCCCATTAGCCTATATTTTTAATTTATCGTTAGAACAAAATATTGTTCCTGATATTTGGAAATCTGCTTTGGTTGTACCCCTGCTGAAAGGCGGTGACCCAACCATTCTAAATAATTACAGACCGATTTCGAAGCTATCAGCTGTGGCTAAAATTTTTGAATCTATTGTCACCGAACAGCTAAAGGAATTTTTAAATATAAATAGTATTCTATCTAGGTTTCAGTCCGGTTTTAGAAAAAATCATAGTACAGTAACTGCTACTATGAAAGTCTTAAATGACATTACTTGCGCCCTAGATACTGGAAGATCATGTGCTGCAATGTTTATTGATTTGACAAAAGCTTTCGATGTGGTCAATCATGATATTCTTTTGTTGCGTTTACATTGTATTGGCCTTTCTGGAGCCGCATTGGGTTGGATCGGGAACTATTTGAAGAATAGGAGTCAAAGAGTGCAAATTAAGGGGTCTCTTTCTGACAAGCTGACCATCGAATCTGGTGTGCCACAGGGGTCCATATTGGGTCCCCTGTTGTTTACATTATATATTAACAATCTTGGTGATAATCTATCAGATGCAAGTATCCATTTATATGCCGATGATACCATTATCTACTGCTTTGCATCTTCTATTGAAAATTGCATTTTAAAGCTGCAGGAAGCATTTGAACTAGTTCAGCGTAAACTATTTTCTTTAAAATTAGTCCTAAATGATAAGAAAATAAAATACATGGTCTTTTCTAGGAAACAAAAGACTGATTCTCCTCCACCACCTATTTATACTTTGCAGGGTAACTCTATAGAACTGGTTTCCTCTTATAAATATCTGGGGTTTGTGTTGGAAGAGGACTTATCATTCAAGTTACATGTTAAACAACTGTTGTCTAAGTTAAGGTTACAGCTGGGGTTTTATTTTCGAAATAGTGCATGTTTCTCACAGTCGGCTAAGAAAAAGTTGGTGGAATCTACCTTCTTACCTATCCTAGATTATGGAGATGTTTTTTACAGAAATTCCACTAAAGCTCTCCTAAAATCAGTAGATTCTGTTTATCACTCTGCACTAAGATTTATAACTAACTCAAAATATCACACTCATCATTGTGCGTTGTATGAGATGGTAGGTTGGCCTCCACTTCATATAAGAAGGCACAAACACTGGCTCATACTTGTATATAAGGCATTAGTCGGCCAGCTTCCCCAATATTTGAGTAGTTTACTAACTTTTAATAGTCAAAGGTATAATCTACGTTCAAGTAGATATATTCTTTTAAATGTTCCTTTAATGAAGACAGAATTTGGAAAAACTGCTTTTACTTATAGTGCATCAACTGTTTGGAATGAGATCCAAAGTTCACTGAAACTAGAAGAACTTATTTCGATAAGTGAGTTCAAGCTACACTTAAACAAATCATTCAAATCTGTCTGCACTTGCTCTTAACATTTAATTTTGTATTATTTTTTGTACATGTTCGTGTTGTGTATTATGTTTTATGTATGTATGTATATCGTGTGCTGCTATTTTGGCCAGGGCTCACTTGTAAATGAGATACTTATCTCAATGTGACTATATCCCTGGTTAAATAAAGGTTTAATAAAAAAAAAAAAAAAGCACATAAGTAGATAATCAATTCAGCATTGCCATCACAGGAATAAATTACATTTTTAAATATATATGTTCACAATATTACTGTTTCACTGTATTTTTTTGATGAAATAAATGCAGCCTTGATTAGCATAAAATACTTTTTATTCAAAACATGAATAAACCTTATTAAGCCCAAACTTTGTTGGAGGAAAGCATTTATCCTTCTGGTTATTATGATGTTCAAATGAAGTGAAATGCAGTTTGTTGGAGGATCTTAGATTAGAAGAATCAAGATCATGAACTGTTACTTTTGGCACAGGCACCCTGAGGATTTCACACACACACTATTTTGAGTACTGAACCATGAACTTTACATGTCTTTCCTCACAAAATCTTGGCTCATATTATCAAAATTGTCCTGCAAAATAAAGGTCAGTTAAGTTAAAGGTCAGTTTAGTATAATGTTTCCAATCTCTGGAGAGGATCGTGCACTTTTGCCTCGATGATGGCCGGCAAAATATGTTTGACTTGACTGCCGTAACGGTAGAATAAAGTCCTTCTGAGGCCATTAACTAATTCCCTCCACTGTAAATGAAGATCCACAACGAGCCTTAGCCGAAATGCTTCCGTTGAAAATTAATTCAACAAATGCCTTCAGGCGGTGTGCGCACGATATCTCATTCCGTGAAAACAAAACACACAGTGTGTGAGCACGCTGCTTTAAACAATTAGCATTATCATTAAGCCTTTGTAAGTCATGTTCTCAGTAAATGTAATAATAGGTGGCACTGATGGTGTGATCAGAAAACTACCAGTGTCGTTTGACATGTGTTCCTCCATTGAATAGAGAAGTTATTTTGACACGTGTACTCTGTCAAGAGATTTGGATTTGCATTTCAAAGCTGAGGCAATTGAAAGGTTGCCGTAAACGTCAGAGCTGGTACCAACAAAGCCAGGCAGTGCCACTGTTTTATCATGTTTTAGTCACTAAAGACATGTTCCTCCAGAGACACTCAGCTATAAATCATTCATTGAATGTCAGTCATAAGTGACAGGGGGCCATAGACTTTTCTGATCGTTTTATCTTTTTTTTTTTTTGACAAGTTCACAATTTTCTCCAGTTTGTAACATAAAGGGTAAACAATCTGTTTGTTTCATGACAAATCAGAGAGAGCCCTTTTTGAGGTTTTGTGGCTTTTAGTCCAATTAGCTTTGAAGCTTATCTACACACCAAAAGACCAAATAACAGACTACACATATACACATAATCACAAGAGTCAGATTGTCTTTACAGTTTATCCAAATCAAACCCAGACACCATGTTGAGCAAAAGTAATGTTATTGACCAACTTTTGTAGAGTGAAATTAAATCATCATCATCAAAGTTCAACAAGTTAGTGAACATTTCATTCCAACTGTAAAAAAATATTGTTGGTTTAACTTAAAAAATGAAGTAACCTGGTTGCCTTAAAATTTTAAGCTCATTGAAATGAAAAAATGTAGTTACTACAATGAAAGAGATTGATTTAATCATCAGAAACTCAAAAAATTATGTTATCTGAACCACAGAAATTATTTAAGTTGATTTGAAAAAAGAAAAAAATGTTGTGATGAACATATGAACATATTTTTTTTTACAGTGTAGATATACAGCCTGCTTAAATTAATATTATTCAATACAATTAATTAGACAATGGTGCATTAAATTGATCAAGACATTTTTGTTACAAAAATATATATATATATATAAAATAATTAATGCTTCCTTTAGATCTTCCTATTTATCAAAGAACCCTGAAAAACTTTCTTGAGCAGCAAATCAGCATAAAATGTAAACAAAATATTGTTGGTTAAACTTAAAAAAAAAAAGTAACCTGGATGCCTTAAAATTTTAAGTTCATTGAAATGGAGTTAATACAATGAAGGAGATTGATTTAATCATCAGAAACTCAAAATATTATGTTATCTGAACTACATGAATTATCTAAGTTGATTTGACAAAAGAAAAAATGTTGTGATTACAAATCATGAAAATATTTTTTTACAGTGATTTATGAAGGATTATGTGACACTTAAGACTGCTGAAAATTCAGCTTTAATATCACAGGAATAAATGAATGTTAAAATATATTCAAACAGAAAATCGCTATTTTATATTGTAATATTATATCACAAAATATTACTGTATCTGTCGTGTTTGATCAAATAAATGCAACCTTGGTCAGCATAAGGGGGCTTTCACACTTGGCAAACTGACTGCCTATAATGATAAAGTGACTTTTCTTTTCTTTAATAAAATGAACGGAATGCATTAACAATTAACTACAAAACAATAGGGGGATTAATTATTATTAAATATTTTATTCATGAAGAAATTTTAATTGCTGGATTTGCAGATTTTTGAAGAAATCCATTACTTCCACAATGAAAGAAAAAAAATGATAAAAACTTCAACATCAAAATGCAAAAACTTCATCCAGCAGCGAGAGCATACGTTTGATAATCTGTAGCCCAGAATGTTAAATGTGTTTTGCTCACTGTTCTAAATATGGCAAGCTTAAAGTCATCCTAAAAAAGAAAAGCATAAAAATCTCTGTGCACTCCACACAGCAAAACAGCAGATTCCAGCAAAAACCACAACACACACGCTCTGTTTATCGACAAACTGTAACTGTCACCAAAGGAACCATATGAAAGTTAATAAGAGAACTGTTTACAACAGCACAGTGACCCTCTGTATGACAATGACAGTCAGAGTGAGGAATGATTCTATCACTGCATTTATGACTTGTCTTGGAACGATAGTGTGTATCTTTGTGAGCCATATTTCTGATATGGATGGACGGAATGCAACTCAAAGCCATTTCCAAAGCCAATAAAGAGCTTACAGTGAATGTTCTTCCTTTATATTGCACAGACTCTCACACAATCACCAAGAAACATGGCCATTTGGGGATGTGTGTGTGTGTGTGTCACCAGATTGGATTCTCCAGCCTCTGTATGAGGTAAAGCATGTTAAATTGCATTTTAATAGAGTCGTACCATCCTCTTACTTTTGATGCCGGATTTCTGAGCTTCAAAGAGATCCTCAGTTGACAGGAGGAGCAATTGAATAGAAATAACTTGGCATATCGCAGTCTATTCCCAAGATTTGACCTTAGCTTTTCATAGCTGAGATGTGGGAATCCTCAGTAAGGCATGATGAAATATGAATATAAACTCCCTAGCAAAACAAAACCAGAAAATAAACCAAAGATGGGTATGAGTTTTGGTTCGGTTGAACTAAAGGACAAAAATCTGGCAGACCAGATCCGCTGGCAGATTTTCAACAATCCATTAATGAGCACTTCATTATGATGATCAGCAGCAACTGAGAGCACCATTAACACGGTTAAGTTTATCACCTCTAATTGTGTTAGATGAAGAAAGAATTCAATAATGAAAGGACATTTATCTTAGCTATAATTCTACAGGGTCATGTGCTTAGTGTTATTCACCTTTCACCTTTTCACTTTCACCTAATTCACATTTCACTCTGATTTTAGGGATAAGTTATGGGAAGGTTTAGGACAAAACGTTGGACGGGAATGTTTATCAGGATCAAGAAAATATGTTGATCTGGTAACATGACTTACTTGACCATATTAATATTAAAGGGGTAGTTCAGTTTAAAAAAAAAAAAATTGCTGATAATTTACTCAGCCCCATGTCATCCAAGATGTCCATGTCTTTCTTTCGTCAGTCGAAAAGAAATTAAGGTTTTTGATGAAAACATTCCAGGATTTTTCTCCATATAATGGACTTCAATGGGAACCAAACGGTTCAAGGTCCAAATGAGAGTTTTAGTGCAAATTCAAAGCATTATAAAGGACACCAGACGACGAATAAGGGTCTTATCTAGCGAAACGATCGGTCCTTTAAAAAAAAAAAGGTTTAAGTTTTATAAGCACAAATGCTCGCCTTGCTCTTTTCTGTGATGAGCGTTCGTGACTCTCCTGTGTGAACTCGTTCATCAAAATTAACGAATCTTTTTTCGAGTCATGACTCCTAGATAAGACCCTTTTTCATCGTCTGGTGTCGTTTAAAGCCCTTTGAAGGTTAATTATCTTCAAAAATTGATCGGTGCATCTGTAATATATATGATTATGTTTCATATCTGACTGGTTTGCTGCCAATAAGCCAGTGGTATTTCTGATTCAACACAAAAGATAACAATTAGCCTCATTCCAGCCAGATGACCTCTTACTGCAAGTGTCCACTGGTGCGCAAGAAACCCGCTCAATACTGCTTAAAACTCTAGTGGCCTGCAGCTCTGAGGCTGTGTCTGTAAAATGCAGAGCAGTGTGGATGCCTTCAGAATGGTTAATGATTGCTTTCAATATGTGGTCAATAAACTCATCATATTTATGCACATTTACAGTGCAAACTATACTCTAGATTGCCCGAAGTATAGAGTAAATTTAATAAACTTTTGTTAACCTAGCCGCAACGATTTTTTCAAAATCTGAATTCAATATAGCCACAGTGTGCACTGAATACACACACAAAAAAACAGACATATTGGTGGATCTTGAAACTTCTGACAAACTGACTTCACTTTACTTCACTGGCTGCCACCCTCTATTTCTCTTTACCATTTGAATAAAGTTGAACATTTGTCAACTTTTTGATGCTCTTACTGGTTGCTCTGCTGTCAATCCCCCACGTGAGCCCGTCACTCAACTCCCATGGAGAATGAACTGAAAATGCCTGCTCAACTCCATGCCAGTGGACACATATGGTTACGGACTAAATTACATGGAGCCAGTGATTCTGGAAGGGGAGTTAGCTGATAAAACATCTACCATCTGAAAATATACTTCCAGTATGCTACGGCTCCATTCTCGTCAAACAGTCATGGACATGTGTCATATTAGAGTAAAACCACATGTCGTTTTTGTCTTCTGTGGCACAATAAACATGTCATGACAGTCTGTTTGATAAGCACAGTGGGTTTGGGAAAGAGGAAATCAATCTGTGTGTCATTGCTGTCACAATAACCTAAAGACCAGCCGTGGCAGAGCTCTATTCCAAGACCTAGCAAGTTTCCTCGCCGCATACTGACAAAATAGGCAGTGACTACTAAAACAATATATGAATTTGAACATATCTCCCACCTTATGTCACTGGTCAGGCAAATATTTAGCCCCACCCCTAAACCCACGCCATAGGCTGAACCAAAGTTGCTGTTGTCAGGGTGACCAGGAAGCTTTTTCGTGGAAATCAAAGACAACACATTACGTATAGCTGTCTGCATCTAAACTGGGATGGGGAGAGCATTCCAACATGGAAAAAAGTCACATATTTCTCAGTCAAAAGCATTTCGAAAACATGATCTTAGTTAGAAACAAGTTTATTATTCAGTTGATGCAACTAAAACTAAATAGTTAAACTAAAAACGTAACAAAAAATATATAGATACATTATAGAATATACTTAACTTTCAATATTAAAATAAAATAAAAGTTTTTTAACCAACTTTCACCTCATCTATCATCTTGGAGGTCAGTGCAATGCATTCTGGGATTGGTGACATCACTAAGGCGACATCACTTTAGAATTTTCCTTTTTCGTTTCAGATAAAAGCATCTGCTAAATGCGTACATGTAGAATTTGGGCAAACTGAGGTATCAACAAAAACGTCCGAAAGCTGTTGAAATGTAGCCTGGGATGCCAGCCCGAACCCCGCCCACAACATTTTTTGGTCTGGAAGTTCGGTCTGGACTCGATCCATTGAGGAGTAATTATGATCGGTTCAGAAATTGTCAGGCTAATCAAATTGCCAGGGTGGGATTTATACCATGATAAACAGATGATCTGTATTTACGTAATCATCACGTTATCAAAGAGCGCTTGGGTTGAACTGGTTTCCCTCAAAGATGGCCGCCGCTGGAGAATTGAGACATATAGATTCCGCTATCGCGTCTCAAAGAAATCGACAGCGCATTCATTTTAAAAGACGAACCGAGAACTGCAATCAAGGCATTTGTCGATCGGAAACATGTGTTTGCCGTCCTTCCTACGGGATTCGGCAAAAGTTTAATTTACCAGCTCCGATGGTCGCTATAAGAAGATGGGGCGCAATGAAAACCCAGTGGTCGTTGTGGTTTCTCCTTTGGTCGCACTCATGGAGGACCAAGTAAAAGAAGCAACACTCATTATTTTACTACTTCTTCCAGCGTGCGTGCAGTTGAGCTCTGTTGACAACTATGCATAGCTCAATATACGCCACTTACTGCGTTGCTCTGATTGGTTGTAGGTCTATCCAATTGAGTGCAGAGTTTTTTTGTTTTTTTTTCCTGGTTTGGTTAAGACACACCTCGTAATCAAAGCCCTATGGAGCAAATTCAGACTCACATTCTGACTAGAATATGATTATGACGAAGTCAGGCTAGTTGAAATGTGCTTCGAACAGAATAATTCTTGGGAGAAATGTCTTGATTTTTGATTTCTGTCTAAACAAGGCATGTTTAGAGTTGGTTCCTGGTTCTCATAATTCTCAAAAAAAAAATGACCCCTTTCTATTGATTTACATTCATTAATATTTCACACACTTGGGCAATCTTTCTTCAAGGATCAATAATCACACGATCAATGCTGAAACCAGTCACAATGCACATGAATACAAATGAAATAACATGTTGTCGTTCTGTTGTGTACAAACAGTGTTTGACTTTGACTTGGTAAAGCTGATATAATGGCTCTGCTGCTCTGTAACCAAAATAAACATCTACATTATGAATACACAAGACCCTAATACTTGAAACACAGCTGCAGGAACAATGTTTGCATCCAGCGAAAATGTCAGATAATTTGACATGCAAATGATGACCTCTTTCAGGCGCTGATTACTATGCAAAGTCTTTAATCAGGGAATGAATTTTGACTTCATCTGCTTCTCCTATACAACACATTCGCTGTATTTTCGTTCCTCAAAAAACGAAAAATGCTTTTGCCGTGCCCGGTTCTTTGCTGGGCTTGGGGGATATCCCGAGTATCATGGCACTCTCTCCCCATCACAGCTTGGATATAATCCTGTCCTCGAGGTATCTGACAGAAACAAATTAAAGACAAAAGCAGATGGGCTACATCATAGTCCCTTAAGAAAGGGGTTTTAGATATCAGCTTTATGGCTTTTAGGAAAATCTGTTCAAACGTTTCTCACGTTTTTCACACTTTCAAATTTAAGTGCAGTAATTTGTCTTTCAAAGTAAGTTTCTTCCATCTCTGTTTATTTAAAGTGTTTCTTCTCACTCATTTGTCATTTTAGCAGTACGACTACTACTTAATGTGTAAAAACATAATTAAGTAACAGAATTATTTAAAGTAAAACTAACTCTATTGTTACATATATATCATTATCATGCAATAAAGTTACTCAAGACTTTGGTCTCCCACCGTATGTCACGCCCCAAACCCCACGCCATAGGCTGAACCAAAGTTGCTGTTGTCAGGCTGGTCAGGGAGATTTTTCCAAAGAAATCAAAGCCAACAAATTACTCTCTCTGCATCTTAAGCTGGGATGGGGAGAGCATTCCAACATGGAAATAAAATTCAACAGCATTTGGCAAACATGATCTTAGTTAGCAACCAGTTTATCCAATAAACAGGAAAATAACCAATCTATAATGACATGAAACTGAGCTGAGGCCAACAGATTTCTCTAAGAAAGATGCTACGATGAGTGTGCATGACACGCTACATCTGCAGGAAGACATTCTGAGAACGCCATTGAAGCCAACAGCCGTGAGGCAACTGCAGTCTTTCCCTATAAATGTGGATGGCAATGGCAGCACAGACCAGCTTTATAAAGATTAGGAGGAGTTGGCTTTGTTTCTCCTTGACCTTATTATACATCAACAACTGCATGGAGGGAAATATGACGGTATGACTGGTATTCTGAGCGAGACCTCTGGAGCACGGCTATTTTGATTAGCATGAATTAGTTTTGGTGTTAACACGGTTCGCCTTTGCAAACACGATCATAGCGCAGTTCACTCCCACGCTCACACGATGTGCCGGAGAACATAAATTAATGGCTGTGTGGAAAAACAAGAAATGCAGACCAGATCTACTATCTTTATGCGGAAATGAATGGTTTTTCATTCAAATGACGATTCGATAACGAGTATGGTATTCGAGTAAGAGAGAGACATATAGTAAGAGAAAAAGAGAGAGACTGAGAAAGAAACAAATATAAAGACGAAAAACATTTTTGATGTTTAATGGGACTTCCCACTGAAGCACTGTGGACATCATGATTCAATCCGAGGAAAGTTGAATGATGACAGAACGGTCAAATTTTATTGACATTGTGATTTTACATTCACACACACTATAGCAGTTCTCAACTGATTTGGCCATGGGACCCGAATTTTCCCACGGTCATTAAGCTGCAACCCAAATTTATAGGAACTTGAACCTAGAAATTATTTCTCAAAAATGGTTGACACATACAAGCACTTAACTTAACATACACTTAAACTGTAAGAATATCACTAAGACTGATTCATTTAACAGTACAAATTAAGGATCTTAAATAGCAGTGTCAACCTAGGTTTTGTTAATACAATAAAGTAAGTTGGTATGACCAACCACAGTTATCAAATATATACTGTATATATATATATATATATATATATATATATATATATGAAGAGTTCAGATGCAAAAGCCTCTAAATGCCATTTGAAATTTTCTTCTTTAATGATGATTTTTATCAAACTTCTATATTTAAGTTCAGTGATTTCACTTAAATGGCAATGATCATTACCTATTAATTGTTATTTAAATGAAATTACTGAACTTAAATATACAAGTTTGATAAAAATCATCATTAAAGAAGAAAATTTCAAATGGCATTTAGAGGCTTTTGCATCTGAACTCTTCATATAAAGTGAAAATAAGTATAAGGTTAAGGTTACAGAAAATGTAGTTACCTAAGTAAATACATAATACAAACATGAACAGTAAATAAAATATATGGACTCTGATCCTGATGAGTAGAACAAGCATCATACACGATGCACCAGTTACATAATTTATCGGTACTTTTTGGTATATTGCATGTTCGTAATTTAATTGGCTCTTTATAAATACAAGGGCTGGACGATTAATCGAAATTAACACACAACAATATATGGTTTATCTGAGTTCTTCAAGCTTTCTCAGGTATTTTCATGATGATATATACTTATTATTCAATGCTAATCAACAGCATTTCTCACTGTATCATACTATAAAATAATATGTTGTGTGCCTTATTCTGTGTAAGAAGTCACATCATCTCACAGAAGGATGCTAATGTTGTTATGAAGTGAGTGTGGATTAAAAACATGTTATTAAAAGCTCCTCATGTTTGGAAAGATGTTTGACTCATCTTGCTTTTTAAAATGCACCTTATAAGCAATTCAAACTCACAGTGCTTTCAGATGGAGCAACATTTACTACTGATCATCACAGAGCTGTACTTCACTGACAAAAATAATCACAGTCTTTGATCAATAAGATGCATCTGTTTAAGTGCGATTACATTTTAATTGTGATTAATTGTGCTGCCCTAATAAATAGTGAAGTGATAGAGTATACATCGCCTGCCTCCACATTTGGACGTGCATTCGAAGAGTGCACACTTCCAACACATAACATCTGACAGGACAGGAAAGTTTGTTGAAATGCGAGACAATTTTTATTTCGAAACAAGATCTGAAAATAACGATACAATAATGACACTGACATACAGCCTGAAAACATTGAATCTAAAGCGAAACGATTGAATCTTTGACTGCACACTCGGCTACCCACTCAGAAAGGTCTTGCGACTTTAGGGTCACTCACGACCCACCAGTTGAGAAACGCTGGTTTATAAAACGAAGTTAACTTGCAGATCTTGGCTTCTGGTACCTGAAGCTTATTAATAAGCATCAACAGCTTGAGGTGTTGTGTCTTCTTAATGCTCTGACCTTTCTGGATAACCTACGCAATTATTCATTTTGATCAAATTCCACTTTTAATCACATGGTCTACTTTTGCACATTCAAGTATCCCTACATGATTTTAATAACTTAAGCTGTTTGTGGTACGAATGCCGTGACCAAGGCACCTGTGGTTATTAAGAATAACTGTAGTCAGGGCACATGAAGGCCTTCGCACGCTCACAGACATTCGGAGAATAGAGAGCCTAAGTCCCTCCCCTCCGCTTCCGGCTCATGGGACCTTATTTCGGAAAAAAATATGTATGGTAGTCAATGGCGAGAGACAACTTATCTTTTTATTCCGTCTGAACTGTGCCCTGAATTACACATATGATGTTTGTCAATTTAAAAGATAATTCTGAAAGTCAAAAACGTCGCAGTTTGTCATAAAAGAGAAGAGTAACTTTTAGTTTTATGTGAAAATCGCTCAATGAACTACATCTCCCAGGAAGCGAAACAACGAGTGAGATCCGCTGCTCGTGTGTGTGCAGTCTGGTACAAAACACTCAGGTATGACGGCGTAACGTTACGATTATAACGTAAGTCTATAGAAACAATGACAGACATTAGCCTCAGTAAAGTTAGCCTCATTCATTGAGAGAAAATGTGCGCCTTTGGGATTTGTAGTCTTTGTAATTACGTATTTTCAGTCTTATACCTCAACTGTTTCACATCAAACTGCGACTTTCTTTACTTTAAAATGCATCTTTTAAATTGACAAACATCATATGTGCAATTCAGGGCACAATTCAAACGAGATCAAAATATTTGTTGTCTCTCGCCATTGACTACCATACAATATTTTTCCGAAATAAGGTCCCATGGTGGTCGACCGGAAGGGGAGGGACTTAGGCTCTCTATTGAGACATTAGGTATTTGGGGAGTCACAGCTTGGGGGAATTTGATGGAACACATGGCAGGCACACTGTAAAAAAAGGTGTTAGAAAGAACTTGAATAAAAAGCAACAGATGGCATTCTGTAGAGTTATTTACTTAATTAGTGTACTGTCTGAACTTAAAAAAGGCAAGTTGCACAGACTTTGAATTTGCTATAATTGGAGCAACTATCAAAGATTGTTCAGACAGGCAGTAACATTTTATATATATATATATATATATATATATATATATATATATATATATATATATATGATTTGAATCTCTTATTATTTGGACAGATGTTGAGATTAGAAGACTTTATTTAAAGCATTGCATACACAGTACGTCTCGTCTTTTACCCATTTTGCCTGATGTTGTCTGCAAAATAATGAAAGTGCTAATGTAAAGTCAATGCTTCAGTCCATTACTATGACAACCAATGCAAACATGCAAGAAGCGAGTGAGATAAGGGGGGGGGGGGTGGAACAGATTTTGTCAAATATTTTTTAGTTATATTATTGATTTGACCGCACTGACACTATTGGATCAGATCAAAACTTAAAATTAACTTAGCTGGATGATTTCACTATAGGTATCTTTATCAAAGTGATTTTCCCCATCATAGATGAAGTTTAAAGCATTACCAACTCTTTAGTACCACATTCATTTGGAAAAGAATTATAAATTGAATTGAATTAAAGAAGCTATAATTTGAGACCAAAAACGCAGCATGTAACTGTTAAATATAGAACCTATAGGATGTTGTGCGGTCAACAACAAAATGAACGAATCACTTCTAGTGCCAAATCTATTAAAGATTCATTCAAAATGAACGAATTGTTCATGATCGACCCATCACTACTCGCTTAGCACATTAGTTGTGTTCCAATGGTAATGCTGGCATTTTAATCTCATAAATGTTGACTGCTTTGGTAAACAGAATTAATAATTAAAGATATGTTTGCATGTATGTACAGTAGTATTTGGGAGTTTTAAGGAGGTTATGTAGAGTAATTAACTGTTCTTTTGTGTTGTTTAAATGAATACGCTTCGATTAGCATTAGCTTAGGCCCTATTTTATGTCAATGTGCCTTATGTGTGTCTATTCAGGTATGTTTGAGCTTTCCATATATGTTTAATTGTATACAAAAATAAAATAACTACACATATGTTTTAACTTTGTTTTTTGTTTTTTTTTTGTCCCATGGGTGTAAAGGAATAAGGATGTCACTCTTTATGTTTATTCATATTTTAGTGATTTAATGATTTGTAAGTGCATCGTTGTGTCATGTGAAACTGAAAATTCGCAGCATGTGTCCAAATTTCAATCTTAACCATTCCATTTCATCAGAAACGATCTTAAAACAGCGCATTAAGTGTAAAATACCAAACTTGTCCTTTAACTGTAATGAGATTTTAAAAAATCAATTACATCAACCATTTTTATGTGCAAAACTTCATTTACTAAACCAATAATGAGCTAATCTCTAGTTGATGACTTTAACAAGGTCAACAGTGAGTTGTGCGGCTGTAAATATTGGCCTTCTAGTGCCCTCACAGCCACTGAGAAAGACGAACCGCGTCCTTTATTTGTATTCGTGACGACGATTGAGTTTTACGCTGTTTATCACAAGCAGGTGTTCGCAAAACCATTCCCAGTGTTTACATAATACCTGCTTATTCCGGTTATTACCAACTCATTTCTCACGATAAATTTGAAGTGCGGGGCTGTGACTCTGCATGCGGACCAGCAAATTGGACCTCTATTCAAATGTGCAGTTTACACTGTAAAGACAGAGCAGCTGAGGGCTTTCTCTGTCTGTCTGCCACCAACTGCGGTTACAGACGCACACCCCAATCAGGGACGCGCAATTCCCTCCAGCTCTCTATGTGCTGTTTAGTTACTGTGGTTTATGGTTGTATGTCTGGCAGTGTGCCGTTATGTCCAGGTATTGTGCAGAATCTGACCTCCGTGCTGAAACATCTTTTCACACTCTCAATCAAGGCAGTATTCTGGAACTATGTTACCAAGGCAACAGGGCAGATGACTTGGATCTGCTAAATGCTCGGGCTTGAACTGACCGATTATGCTACACGGAATGCTAAAGCAAAACATGTCTTGATGCTAACTGAAAGGGTTTGATATCATTGTTGCACAGGATTGTTTGATATTTTAATACGAAAAGTAGATTTTTACGTTTCTGGAGTAATTTGAGGGGTGCTTGCCAGCATGCTCCTTAAAATGATGATTTTGAAAGAAATGTTGTTTGGTCATTATTAAACAAGGATTTGATCATGCTGTAAAGTGTAACAATCACCAGGTTCCCTCAGCAGGCATTTGTTATAATACATAATGTACATAAATTGATTGTGTTGACAGTTCGTAAGCAATAAGGTGCGAGAGGCTGTTCTGTATCGTGAATAAGAAACGGCTGAAGGGCGTTGTTAGGCACGACGCGAAGCGTAGTAACCCCTTCAGCTGTTACTTATTCGCGATACAGCACGTGCCTCGAGTACCTTATTGCTTTTATAAAACGGTTACCACACAATAAAAATATTAAAGTAAAAAAATATATGTATCAGTGGAACTTTCATGAAGTGAAATCACTAAAAGCCTTCCTTCCGCTAGGAAAAAATAGTCCCTGACCATGAACAGCAACAACGTTCCAATGTGTAATATGCATGAAAGCTCATCAAAACAACATAGGAACTGCAGTGTTGCGCAATGATAGATAGAACCATTGGGTGAAGCGGTCATAGCAGTGTTTTAATATAAACATAGCCGTGTATACAATGTAAAAATTCCAACTTAGATTTTGTTTGACAAATTCTGTTTTTAAAGTTTATTCAACTATTTAACATGAAAAAGTTTGTACAACTAATGACCCTAAGTGGAGAAAACTCAAAAATGCCCATGCCCTGCTCTTTTGTAAACTTTTTTTACAGTGTATAAAATGAATAAAGCATAGCTATTGACCAATCAGAATCAAGGATTGGAACTAACCGTTTTATAAACGATGTATATTACATTATGTATTTTAACATTTTTGTTCAATAAAACCATGAGATCACTTTTGTACTTTTTTGAACCAATTGCCTCATTGTTATTTAATGTATTTTACATAATTTGAAAGGCTTTTGTTCCCTTAGGTCTATTTTTATTACCACAAAATGCATTATCAGATTACTCGATTAATCTTCAAATAATCAACAGATTACTCAATTACAAAAATAATCGTTAGTGACAGCCCTTTTTCAGATTATCTAGACAAACTTTGACAAAAACCATAGTGATGTAAATTTCTTTGGATTTCAACGGCTTTCTTTGAATTTCAGTTGTTACTTCAATTAAAATGTAAAATTCAGAAAGTTACTACAACATACAGTATCAGTTCCCTCCTTTGTATTTTTACAGAACTTATAGACGTAATAGCAAACCTATTCTCACAAACCCACATATAACCTACTTTGAGCTATAATTCATGTCGGAAGCACAACAGTCCGGAACGAAGTCACAGTATTACATGAGTTCAAATCTTAAACTGGAGTCTGAGCAACAGTGATGCCTGCCTCTGCAAACACCACTAATACAATTTCCATAGATGTGAAAGATATTTCTTGCAGCTCTTCCCCAAATTCTGCCCATTCTTTGATCTCACGTTCAGTTTAATTGATGATGTCTTGAGAGGCCTTCTCCACTGACGCAAGTATGAACTCATCTAACCCAACGTACAGTTCTTCCTTTATAGATCAAAGACTCTCCCAGAACCATGTGTCAGTGAGGCTAATTACAACAAACAAAGATTTAACCACAGCTGATCAACTAACACAAATCCAGGTCTGAACCATTAGCCATAAGTTAATAACTGGACTTCTTTGAAAAAATTCTGGGTTATTTGATTCTCATTGGTCTGTCGTGCTTTCTATGGAAGCTAGCTTCCGCTACAGAATGAAAAATAAAATAATTGCGACTTTTTATCTCACAATTCAGACTTTTGTTTCTCAAAATTGCGAGTTTTGAGGAAGTCAGTATTACGCGATATAAAGTCAGAATTGCGTGATATAAAGTCGCAATTGCGTGTTAAAGGCAGAATTGCGAGATATAAAGTCAGAATTGTGTGATATAAAGTCACAATTGCGTGTTATAAAGTCAGAATTGCGTGTTATAAAGTCAGAATTCTATTTTAATATTTTTCGTATTTGTAAGTTAGCATTTTTTCCCCTTAGAATTGGCCTGATAACTCGCAATTGCGTGTTTATATCTCACAATTCTAAGAAAATGTCAGAATTTCGAGATATAAACTCGCAATTATGCGTTATAAAGTTATTATGTCTTTTTTTCTTACAATTGTGACTTTATTTCTCATAATTGCGACTTTATATCGACTTTCTCATAAATTGCAACTTTATATCTCGCAATTGCGACTTTATTTTTCATAATTGCGACTTAATTTCTCACAATTGCGACTTTAATTCTCACAATTCTGACTTCATATCTCGCAATTGTGAGATTAAAAGTCGCAATTATTATTATTATTATTATTATTTTTATTAAGTGGTGGAAACAAGGTTCTATAGCTTTCCCTCAACTTGCTTGCCTTTCAGGACAAAAAGTACATCACAATGCATTGTTGCAATTAAAAGGGAAAACTTTAAATAAACCAATAATGTGGTGACTATATATGTTAATGTTTTTGCCCACAGGTCAACTTTGTGTAACATCATTTTGCAGGAAACTTTGAAAATTGGACTTTTGGTATTAATTATAAATTATTTAATAATTTATTTTGAAGTGTTTCATTTAATTTACTTTTAATTTTACATTTAATTTACTTTTAATATAAGGTTTCATGTATTAAGAACAATTAATAGCTTTTTTTCACATTCAAACTATTTTTGTCCAAAAATATTATGGAAAAAATATTAGATCAAATTAAAACTTGATACTATACCAAAGAGGGTTAAGATTTGTGGAAAAAAAAGCCTGATGGGTAAACGCTCATTTTGTCATGTAGAATGACTCCCCATTTATTTTTAACAAATTATTTTGATACACCATGTTGGTTAGGAGCCACCATTACTATGAGTTTGCCAAATACAACATATTTTGTTGGCCTTATCATTCGTTCAGTGGGGAAATAGTGTCAGAATGAACATTTAACTACCAAAAAAAGACCATCACAAATTTCCCACAATATTACTCAATGAATTTTGCATCGAAAGCTAAAATTCTGCAGTGGTGAGCTGCTGTGCTCTAAATCTCTAGCCAGTGTACAGTACCTCCAGTCGGCACTGTTATGACTTACTGCATCACTGCACAGGAATGACACTGCCATCAATCATATTAACACTGGACCCACAAATCAGAAGCAAAAAAAATGCACCCCCAAGGTTTTACACAATCAGCATTAATTACATAATTATCCACTTCATTAAAATACCCAATATCGTAACTGGAGTTCAAGGTGTTTCAAACCGATACTGAGAAAGGGCCTCCAGAAATGATATTACACCTATACAAACACACAGACTATGGGCACACATTCAGACACAAGCATATTAAAGAGACAATTCACCTAAAAATGAAAACTTATCATTTGCTCGCCCACTCATGGTCAGTATGAAACTTGTATGACTTTGTTTAACTTGAAATACAAAATAAACAGATATTGTATTTATGTAAGCTAATTGGTTTGAAACTTAGCTGTCAGCATTTGGTTTTCAAAATCTGGGAAACGGTGTTGTGATTTGCTTGCTTACGGGTTAGCTTTCCGCGACTGCGCAACTGGGGTATGGGTTGCCAGGTTGAGATGACACACGGTTGAAATTGCATATGGAGTGTGGATTGTGTGAATATAATGCATTTAATACAAGATCTGGCAACTGGTCAACATATTGACCAACATATAACATAACATGGTCCAATTATTCATAAAGGAGTTTGGGCCATGCAAATTACGGTAGTTTCCTGGGAGAAATAACAAACCGGAAGGGGTCCGGGTGATGGAGTGAAACCCGGGAAAAACGGGAGTGTTGACAGGTATGGTTTGAAAGTAACTTGTGTGTGTGCTGTGTTTTGTGTACACTATTGACAATGGGCGTTTTTGCTAGTGAAATTTTGCTAATGTGACAATGCGACCTTTACTTTTTAATAGGAAACAAATGTTTATTTATACATCTTTACACTGTAAAAAATATTTTCATGATTTGTAATCACAAAATTTTTTGTTTTGTCAAATAAAATTAAATAATTTATGTAGTTCAGATAACATAATATTTTGAGTTTCTGACAATTAAATCGATCTCCTTCATTGTATTAACTCAATTTTCTCCATTACAATGAACTTAAAATTAAGGCAACCAAGTTACTTCATTTTTTTTTAATTAAATCAACAATATCTTTTAACAGTGTACATATTGCATGTCTTCTGAAGTCATACAATGGCTTAATATGATGTAAAGACCAACATCTAAGTAGTTATTTGGAGGAAATCTGTTTAACGTTTTAAGGTTCAGTTCAATTATGATGCAACAGGACACAGCGCACCAGGTTTGACATCCGAGATTTGAAAAATGATTGGTTCTTGTAAGACTAGAAATACAGCTCACAAGTCAAATGGCCTACTTTTGTGTCACTTTTATGGTCCTTTTTGTCATTTTAGAGCTTCATGCTCCAATCCCCATTATAGAAAACGGCACTCTGGATATTCTGCAATATTTTTGTCATTCAGAAAGATGATAGAAACTCATAGAGTTTTTACAACGACGCAAACGTGAGTAGTAAAATGATGACAGTATTTCAATTCTGGATCAAGTGCTCACTTACAAAAGCATATAAAAGCATTCATCCTTAGTGCTCTACACCGCGACACATCACAAAACTGACCTTGAACGATGACGTGCACTGAAGTGGTCCTGGGTCTGCTGCTAGTCTGCACCGCGCAGATGTATAGGCCCTCGTCTGTCAAGTCCACATCCTCAATCTTGATGGTGAACTCATCTTGGTTCAGAGTAACCAAACTCACCCGGGGGTCCACAGACCACTTATCCTCTCCGGCGTACAGTATACTTGATCTGTTCAGCCACGCTGTGTGTGTCACAAAGTCCCCTTGTGAGCAACTACAAGAGAAGAGAGAGAATCAGAGAGACTCCTTAACCCTTAGCATTAGCATGTGCGCTACGAGCAAAGTTCCCCTCTGAATTGTTACCAGTGTATCCCTTTGTTACTAAAGCACAGGAATTCATCATTTAAGAAATTCATTAGCATTCATTCAAATAGTCCCCCTGGTACTGTACGTCGGAAGACTGCATCTGTTACGGAAGCGAGTGCGAATGTATTCCCTGGACATTAAGCAAGGAAGAACAACATGGTTAGACATCGATCAAACCCCCAAACCCTCCTGAAGATTGGGTTTATTAAATTCAGTGACCCCCAGATAATATTTAAAGCTAAACTGGCTGTGGGACAGCCTCTCAGTGCTTTCGACTTAAAGACAACGCCATCTCTCCATATAACGGATATAATGGAATTAGATGCTAATTACTTACAGGCCTTACTTAAATGAGGACATGCTGTGTCTAATTACAGCTATGCCTAACAGTTAGCAGCAGAGGCCAAAAAGGGCCTCTTCATATACTGTGCTATTAAAATCAAGCGCAATCATGCACTTAATTGATTACTTGCCTGATTAACCATTCAATAAAACGCAGGGACAATTTTCATGCAATCTTTGTTTTATCTCCAGTAGCATCACAGCCCAAAAATCTTTGGCACACATTCGAATAATAGGCGTTCGATGCTCATTAAAGCCCATTATAGTCATAATGCCTGCGCGCTCATTTTAGTCGATTCAGTGAGAGGCACAGAGCTCAACTACTTTAGCTTCTACAGGGCAACATCCAAAGCACCAGGGACAGATGTGGTAAATGTGCTTCTTTGTGTCTTTTTTTTTTTTTTTTTCTCCCTTGGCAGGTGGGCAGAAGTACTCGGGTACAAGCAAAGGCGTTCGTTTTCACGGGAGTGGAAACTGCGGCACTGGCCTCTACCTCATCTTATAATAGACTAAATGAGAATGCTGGAGATCAGTGGAAAGATCAAGCCTTTTCCCTGTGGACGGGTTCATAATACACTGCAGGGCATCCTACGCAGAAATATTAAAGTCGCCCCTCTCCAATCTGTCTTCCCCTTGCTCTTCTCTATAAAGCAGAGTTTCCGCTAGAAAAAAATGGTGCCGGTCACAGAGGCTTCGTTTTACAGACATTTTGATGATATGCCGGTCCAATATCGCCTCTTAAAGCAGCTCTATGCAGGTTTTTTTTCCTTAAATCGCAAATCGGAAAAATGACATTTTATACAAAATTAAGTGTCAACACAGTTTATTAGCGTGTGTGTGTGTGAAATATATACAGTATTTATATATTCATTTTTTGTTTGTTAATGGGTCAGGCTGCCTTTTTTTTTTTTGGGGGGGGGGGGGGGGGTCATCAAAAAGTGCCATCAAAAAGTTTAAAAAAAAACCTGCTTCAATAAAAAACTTACTAGGTGAAGCAAGTAAGAGTCGAGCGACCCATAATAGAAGGAGAATACGTGTCGGCTGGCATGTGAAGCACGCGGTTGCCAAACAGGGTAACTAAGCACACTCAAGGGCATTCAAAGTTGGCTGGAATAAAAGAAAAAAATGCAAAGCAAAAGCAGCTGTTGCACCGGTAATTGAACGAAACCCCGATGAAACATTGTTTATGGGATCAAAGAGCAAAGCTCTCACACATTCGTCATGTAGACATGGATGATATGGTAAATAATACAGGAAACAACAGAATTGCTGTTCAAACAGCCGGCTGGTACACACAGACGACTGAGTCTGCACTTATGCAAGACTGTATGTTTAAGGAAACTGTTCACCCAAAGACAAAAGATTTGCCATTAATGTTTACTTTTTGTTCAGTGTGGAAAATTTTGTCCAGATTTTCTGGTCAATATAATAGAAACCATGTAGAGTACAAAGGCTGTCAAGGTTCAAAAAAGGACAATCTTTATATTACAAGTAGTCTTCTGAAGCCATTTAAAAGTTTTGTGTGGCAAAATTAATTTATCCAATATATTCACTGAAAAGATAAATCAGAACAATCACAAGCATACCAAAAACAACTAGGAGGAATTTCATTAAACAATGATAACATTTTTGTTGTTGAAATTGCACTTTGACCAGTAACACTTTATTTGATGCGTCTTTGTTACACGTACTAGGCTAACTAGAAAATAGGCATAATTACATGCAACTAACCCTAATCGTACCCTAACTCTATAGTAGTACATGTAGTTAATTACATTTAAGTATTTAAGTGCACTTACATTATTGCATTTAAGTGTAGACAGCATCACTGATTATAATGTCTTCTATTTGCTTTTGTCTCATCGCTAAAATCTGGTGTAGACACTATATTAAATCAAAGTCATTTTAATCGTGGGGTGAACTATCTCTTTAAATACATGTGCACTAGGGACTGCACATTGTTATTTCAGCCATCATATTAAAATATGACTTACAGCATCACCATAAAATGCTGTGCATTATAATAACATCCTCTTGGTAAGACACTGAGGGTAAATCCAATCCAATCAGTCTTAACCTTGAGCAGTCAGAACCTTCTGGAAACCTGTAGTGCAGCATCTCCGGCCACTAGAGCATGTCTGAGCTGCGTGTTCATAGCGCCACACTGAATCAGCACAATGCAACAAATACATAAATTAATAAATAACTCCGCCTTCTATTCCCTTATCAGAGAAGAGCAGACAGCAAACCATTTTAATCCAAATAAAGTGTCTACCCTTTCAGTGCACTGAAAATCCAAGGGCGGGGAAAATTAAGCATCCGGAATAAACAAGCACGGCCCTCGTCCGTTTTTTTGACACCGAAATGCATGCGCTCTGGGATCTGCACCATCATGGGATGCTCGACTATTCTCATCCTAGTACAGATTACAAAGCGTTAATTTTTCATGCAATGTCATCATGTTATTGCTAGATGTTTTTTTAGTTAGTTTAGAATTACTTTGGGTATTCATTCTCAGTCCACGTTGCAATAGAGACACAGTTGCAACTCTATTTCAGCTAGTATTACATCAACCCTTTCCCACTGTACTTGTGGAGGGCAAAAATATATCGAGTATCAAACCAAGTGCGGTTTTGAAAATTAATCTTTCTGCAGCCCCCTCTGGCTACCTTGTGACATGAACAAGAGAGGACATTCATTATTAATTTACTTTGGAGAAAGGGATTGATTTGGCATCGAAGTATATAGAGGGGGGAAAAAAAGCTTTAATATATAACACTGGATTACCTCCAAATAACATTACTGTCAGGGAGTTAGAGTTCAGTCAAGATAGAACATTGCTGCTACCTGGACGGTAAGGATGTATTGATTTTCGTCCGAAACACACACACACACACACACCGTTAGGGCAACGTAGCATGTGAGGCAGGGGGTTGAACACACTGTCAACAGACAGATGGAACAACTTGATTGTTTTCATGTTTTCTCAAGTACAGTGCTGGATGTACAAATTTTACTCCCAATGGTCTTCCGGGTCTGCGCGCTCGCTCTTTAATTTCAGATTTTAAGAGCCGACTCATTCCTCTTTCTCTCCCATACTGAGAGTGAATTATTTTCATTCATTTTTGAAGTTTTTAAGTGCATTAAGTGCTAATCAATTATTACATAAAGAGATTTGAAATGTACTGAAATTAACAACTTCACAGCGATTGAGTACTTATGTTAAACTCATAGCTGAAATAAAGCCTTGGTTCACAGACTGACTTGTGCCATAAGGCATTAATTTGCTCCCTTAAACCACACATCTCGACATCACATGGTGCGAGTTTGCGTTACCATGGAAATCTCTCAGCCTCTTGGCTACATGGTTCATGAGGTTAACAAACTTCACAGACCACTTTCCCATGGTATGCTTTCATCAAAACCTATATTTAATCCACTGACTAAAATAGTCATTTTAATAAAAAGTTAAAAACACAAGATGAGACATTTCAGTACACCTCAGTGCTTAAGTAAACTTTTCCAAATTTCATCTTTCGAAATCAAACAGATCCCTCTACTGTGTAAAAACACTAGGCCTACATTTATAGGTTTGCATTTATAGGTTAGGATCTTTTGTATAGACTGTAAAAATATATATATATATTTTCAACATTTGTTATCACAACATTTTTTCTGTTGTCAAATCAACTTAAATAATTTATTTAGTTGAGATAACTTATTTTTTTGAGTTTCTGATGATTAAATCAAGCTCCTTCATTGTATTAACACACTTTTTCCTGTTCAATCAACTTAAAATTTTTAAGGCAACCAGGTTACTTACTTTTTTAAGTTAAACCAACAACATTTTTTAGAGTGTAGTTTATATGGGACATTGAGCACTGTTTATTTTATGAAATATAACTCAAATGTGTAAAAACTGCTATTAAAATAGGGCAGAGGCAATTGTATTTGACCTGACAGGAAATTGCAACCTGTAACAAATCGTTGTCATTCATTTAACAAAGAAGTTGACAGAAATGTCATCTGTAGTCAATAATTTAAGCGTTTAAAGCCCTCCATTTTATCCTTTAAAACTCATCCAAACTAAAAATACCTGTTTTTCTAACCCATACATGCTTAAACAATTGCCTGATGGGCTGAATGAGCCCTGCTCTGATCACTGCAATTGCCTCTATAACTGTGTACAGTAAAATAAATAAGAGGGATTCGGGATGGGATTTGAGACTGGGAGTGATCTCAATCGCGTTCACGCTCGCCTGGCTATGTCTGGCAGGTTGTATTCGCCGCCATTCTCTGTATCAAGCGAAGACAACTCGAGCGACAAAACTTTAGGTCAACTTTCACAAAAGTAGAAGATAGATTCAAGGAATCCGGCTTGTAGTTCATTCCAAACCCCAACACAAACTCCACGTAAGACAAAGAAAACGAAACTTATGTCTAGTGTCAGGCGTCACAATGAGACGAGAGTCAACATCGGGAAGCTTTCAACAAATGGAGAGATTCGTGTCTGTCAGTCATATAACGGAGGTCTATGGTCCCCACCTCAAAAAGCATGCACAGAGAAGTCCAAATTAAACATGATTTAATGACTCGTAAATGTAAGTACACATTGATGGCCTAAGACACGAAACGAGCGGTTTGTGTGAGAAAGCGAACAGTATTTATATCGTTTTTACCTCTTGTAACCACAATATCAAAATTGAAACTACTGAGGAAACAAAGACACCTACATCTTGGATGCCCTTGAGGTAAGCTAAAACATACCAAAAATTAATTTCAAAGTCAACTATCCCTTTAAACGTTTTTGTTTTAGTTTTTTTCTATAAAAAATTCTTCATGCCTTAAAAATACAGTAGCTTGAATGTAACTCTACACCCTTGCAGAATTAAAATCCAAATTAGTCTCCGTCTTAACTCAATCACAGCGGCTCAAACTGATCCACTAATACATGTTACACAATGGCATACTGGTTTAATTCAGCCTTTTACAGTGTGTTTAAACTGGTTTGAACAGAAACTGGTTCAAACAATAATTCAGCATCCATGGAGAAAGGCATATAGCTCATCATAACATCGTAATATACATCATACATAATTCACTCGCTATATAGGTACAGTAACTCTACCTGATTTTTCATATCAACAGAACAATATAGCGAGAAACCTGGCTTCTCTTGAGAATCCCCTGCTTTGCAGCTTTGCAGCGTAGTTAATTATATGCTAAAAACTGCTCCTCACGTTGACGGGATTGGTTACAAAATCTTTGTGACTTCGAGAACAAGGGCAATTTCAAACGGAGAGAGTATATAGAAATTAAATATCCTCTCTAATGTTTACAGATTTAATATGTATAATGTATTTAGTATGTATCTTTAACATTATTCATATCTGGATTGAAGTAGCAGTTGGATTATGAGCCAGAATCCTGTTCCAGTTAAAAAAAGATTAGTATAAACATATCTGTGTAAAGTATTCATCTGGGTACGAGTCCCAGTTTTAAAATCCAGCCTGTCTCAGAAGGCACGGTGAGATGAGCAATATATGTGTACTTCTGCTCTCTCTGGGCTTTGAAATAGGTATTGGAACAACTGTTAAGGGAACTGGAGTCCTTTTCCATCTCTCTGGGCTAGGTAAAAAAAAAAACCACACACACACACACACACACCCACACACACACACAAAAAAACAGTTGACATTGTCAGGACTCTCTGCTGTTTCTTTTTCCTGTGGCCATTTGCTGTGAAAACACACAAACAATTTCTATCTTGTTGTTTGTGCTTTTGTCCTTCTCAGTCTCTCATTCTCACTCACAATATGATGAAAGAAATATGAGAGGCTACACTATTTGATGTGATTTTCCGCATCACTCCATAAGATTGTGCACTCACGATACTCAGATTGCAGTGACGGTAGTCAGGCTGAACCAAGATGAGCAGAGCAAATTACCTCTCTTCGGGTCTGTCTAACACAAGGCCAAACCACCCGAGGCATCCTAGCAGCACTGTTACTCACGTCCACCAACTGTAGACATCCATATACGAGGTTGAATTAGAAACTCACAGATCTAAATACATGGTAAACAAATTGGTTGGCGCTCACTGTTACTCACTATTGCAATAGTATTCATTTATCATATAATCAAAGGATAAAGTATATTAGACACACACAAACATATATATCAAAAGTCAAAGATCAAAAGTGCAAACAGTGTTTTCATGAGGACACAAAGCCTTATTGTGCTTTTGATTTTAGTTGATTTGACATCAAAGGAACAAAACACAACATTAAAGGAGTAGTTCACTTTTAAAAAAAACTTTTGCTGATAATTTTGCTGTCAATTCGTTCATTTCGTTCGTTGAATGAACCATATGACCCGAAAAAAGATTTGTTCATTTTGATGAAAGTGTTTGAACAGGAGAGTCACGAACGCGCATCACAGAACAGAGCAAGGCGAGCATTTGAGCTTATAAAACTTAAACATTGCTATTTATTTTTTAAATGACCAATTATTTCGCTTGATAAGACTCTTATTCATTGTCTGGAATTATTTAAAGCGCTTTGAACAGTTTGCAGTTTGCACTGAAACTGTCTTTTGGACCTTGAACCGTTTGGTTCCCATTGAAGTCCATTATATGGAGAAAAATCCTGGAATGTTTTCATCAAAAACCTTTATTTCTTTTCGACTGACAAAGAAAGACATGGATATCTTGGATCATATGGGGGTGAGTAAATTATCAACTACTCCTTTAAAGAGCTTTTATGTTCTTATGATAAGTTTAAATATATTTATTGGCTGCTACAGAATGAATGGGAAGCACTGAAATCTATGTGGCAGTCAATGTTGATATTGTGGCGGGCTGCCATACATAGATCAATAAATGGGACGGAGTATAGTATTGCTGGCCGGGACATATAAAAAAAAAAAGAAAAAAAAAGATGTTTCTTTGATTAACACTAATTGAGGTTTAAACTGCAACACTCTTTTGCACAATTAACACTAGTTGAGGAAAAGAGTGTTGCAGTTTAATAAATTTTGAGCCACAGACATAAACATAAAAACAACACCCTGTGGCACAAGAACAAAATGACTCTGGTCCTCCCTGAACCTCCACAAGCTGCGACACCCGTTCATACCACACAAACTGTGCTCTAATTGCATCTTCAAAAAGCTTGACTGTCACCTTGTTACAGTCCAAGGCGCAAACCAAAATTAGAAACAAGCGAAACTACAACCGCGCAATTAATGAACAAATAAATAATTGTTTGGATTTGCTTCGGCAACAACAAAGTGTGACCAGTCCGCCGTGTGTTCACACTGATGTGAAGTTGGTGAGCCTTTGTGGCGAGTGGCGCGGGGGGATTACAGCTTAGCTGAAAATCACCTTGTCTTTTGGAGTGGTGTCACGCAAATGAAGGTGTCCTTTGCAAATAATACCCATTAGAATTTCAAAGTCATTGAGTCTCGACTGGAAAGGGTGACGGAGCGCTGGATTCGCGCTCTCTCCCTCTCGGTACCAGCCTCGCTCTAGTGAACCAAGCTAGTCATTAGGGAATATATGACAATTAACATTCAGCTCATTTCATGCCTAAAAGATTTTTTTTGTTTGTTTTTTTTCAGGTGACATACCTCTTACTTTTGTTGTCGATAAGTGTGCAAGAGTTTTTACACTGAACGTCCATTTATTTAAAGGGATACTCCACTTTTTTTGGAAATAGGCTCATTTTACAACTCCCCCAGTTTCTGGTTCAGTTTCTGGTCTCATTGACTTCCACAGTATATTTTTTTTCCTACAATGGAAGTCGGCTGAATGGATTCTAAAACGGTAAAACACAACTGTTTAACTCTGGGGGAGTTGTAAAATGAGTCTTTTTATATAAAAAAAGGGGAGTATCCCTTTAAAAAGACATATTGTGTGACATGGTACTGTTCAATACTGTTTCTGCACCGTTTCTTATACCAGAAGTGGTAAACACGAAAGTGAGAATAATATATTATTTCTTGTTCGACTGAAATAACGCAAAACAGAGCAAAGACATGTAAAAAAAAAAAAAAAACAGAACATGATGTCACATGATGCAACCTTTAAAGTGACAGAATGCACATTTTTTAGCGTCATTGACGTCATCAGAAACGTGTGACCGAGGGATTCGTGTTGCTGTTTTGACTCCTTTACACATTTTATAAGTTATTATAAGTTCTCAAAATTTAGCACACAGCATTGTTTTGGATGTTCGGTAAATTCTGTCACAAAATATACATAATAATAGCCAACCAATCAGGTTGTGGACATATCCTTATGCCTTTAAGTTCGGTATCTTTAGGTTCAGTGTTAAAATGTCAATGTGAACACTAAGAGGACCAGGAACATTTTTGGGGGGGTCAAAACGAAAACAAGTGAAGAAGTGTGAATACACCCTGACTCTTTTGATCAACAAAACTATTTCTAAACAAAGCTAAATCAAAACTGTTGCATGCCTGTTGAGCAACATACTGCACATTCCTGAATGAATCAGTGTTTTTGAATGAATCAGTTGAGTTAAAGGAGTAGTTTACTTTAAAAAAAAAAAAACTTTTGCTGATAATTTACTCACCCCCATGTCATCCAAGATGTCCATGTCTTTCTTTCTTCAGTCGAAAAGAAATTAAGGTTTTTGATGAAAACATTCCAGTGAATCTTTTGAGTCAATTGGGTCAAACAATCAACGAATAAAATAAATGGAATGAATCATTTTGATGAACGAATTCGAACAGGAGAGTCACCAATTGGGCGTCACAGAACAGAGCAAGGTGAGCATTTGAGCTTATAAAACTTGAACTTTTTTATTTATTTTTGAAATGGCCGATCATTTTGCTAGATAAGACCCTTATTCATCGTCTGGTGTCCTTTAAAGCCCTTTGAAGCTGCAGTGAAACTCTCATTTGGACCTTGAACCGTTTGCTGCCCAATGAAGTCCATTATATGGAGAAACCAAATCTTGGAATGTTAATCAAAAAACTTAATTTCTTTTCAACTGAAGAAAGAAAGACATGGACATCTTGGATGACATGGGGGTGAGTAAATTATCAGCAAAAATGTATATATATATATATATATATATATATATATATATACATATACATATACAAGTGAACTAATCATTTAATGATTCTCTTGATAATTTAAACAGACTTGTTTTGTTATAAAGTATCAGTTTTTGAAAAAAAATTATTGAATGAATGATTCAATGACTCCCTTAAAGGTTCAAACATTAACTCGTTGTCATCATCACTTATTGGTATATCAATGAAACCTGCAGAAAGGGACGCTTAAAAATTCCAAACAGAGATAAATACACAGATTGAAAGATTGTACATTGTGACTGTTAGTTAACACTCACGTTTTCTTCAGAAAAAAAATCTACTTGTGTGTTACAATCCCACCCCAATTGAAGCCTCTGTTCCTCCTACACTGTAATGTAGAGCACCCTAAACCAGTGTAATTCTCCACAGTTCTGCCACTGGTCAGGAACAACAACCCAAAGGGTAAACTGCAGGTCAGGCCTAACAGCCATCTAAGCCTATAAATAACGGACACTGCTTCCTCTTCATCGATCTTCATTTACCATAGCTTCTTCCAGCACATTTCCAGAGTGACACCGTTTAATTGGCTGAACGGGGAGGTCTATGCCCAAACCATTGGTAGGACGATTATCCGAGTCACCCTGAGAAAGGTTAGCTAACTTAACAAAAAAGATGTAAGGGCATAAAATAAAATCACCCCGAACAGATAGTTTTTTTTTTGTTTACAACATAGAAAGAATGGAGCAGAAATCATATAACCTGAAAAGGTGAAAGTTGTTAGTCATCAGGTAACTCAAGCCTAATTTTATCCTTTAATACATTCATAGATTAATAGATAATTGATATTATTAATAGATATTGCAAACCACAAAGATAGAAAATATTATTCTTTTCACTCTAAAATTTACATATGGGAGAGGTTCAGTAATGGTGCAAAAGAGTTTCATATACACATAAAAAACTTTCATTAAAACGCTCCCATTTTCTTTTGACCTAAACATGACCTCTTGGATTATTTGTCTTGCATATTGTCCATGATGTACCAATTCACTCTCAAGGTTAAGTGTACTGAGAGAAGTGTACATAATCAACACAAATCATAACATTCATCTTATTTTTGTACATAACAATTTAGCACTGGGGTTGAGTCTAGGTCAAGGCTGACAGAGCAAAGGTGACCCATCTCAATAACCATTCACAGAGAAGAAAAACAAACATACAAACACACCCATTGATCCCTGTGGAAAGATGAAGCAGTGAGGGGGAGAGTTCTGTAAGAACTTTATTGAATGCTGGAACATTACATAACCACCTACACCAGTTACTCCTTATTAGCTCTGAAATGGATTCATCCATGAAGCTCATTTCAGAAACCCCACACATTTTACTAATTTCCATTTGACACTACACTATAAATCTTATTTGAACACACTTGCTATGTAACCATTTGAGGCAAGAAATCAAGAGAAAAAAACAAAGAGTGCGTGCTACAAATATTCAAAAAACTGGGATAAAAGTTTATGGTTTGGATAAAAACATTCATGTCTATGGAAGCAAAAAAAAAAACACTTGAAAGGAACTGGTGCTTGAATTAATCATTATATTGATTACATCTTTACACTACCACAAGTGACTGTAAAAAAAAAAGATTGAATGAAGTAATCAAACGTGAAATATTTGATACAATTTCAAAACGGTTTTCACAGGTTGAATTTTGAGTTTGTAAGCTTTCGAATGATACCTAATCTGTGATGATTACTAAAATATGTGATATGAAAAATAGCCAACAAAAACCTGTTTTTATCGAAATTCCATTTCTGAAAATCATAGCGATCAGCCGAGTTCAGAAAAACACAACTTTTGTTACAGACAAACAATAAAAGAAAAAAAAAAACAGATTTGGAAAGGGCTTTAATATGGTCTCAAAACCTGTAATATGTCATGTGGTGGGTTTTCCCAGATCGCATCACATATTGTTTAATTTAATATTATGTACATTTTTACTTTATTTTACCATATGTTACTTGTATTTATATTGTTTAAAGATTTAAGTTAATATTGGTCCATTTTTTGACAAAGTTTGTGTGGTTTCGTTTTCTTAAGTACCGTATCAAGAACCGTTTAAGCACCAGAACTGTTTAAAAAATACCGAGTAGGTACTGGTATCGGATAAAACCCAACCGATACCCAAACCTAACACTGACCTTCGTGTCTTTAAGTTAATATTGGTCCATTTTTTGACAATGTTTGTGCGGTTTCGTTTTCTTAAGTATCGTATCACGAACCGTTTAAGCACCGGAACCGTTTAAAAAATACTGAGTAGGTACTGGTATCGGATAAAACCCAACCGATACCCAAACCGAACACTGACCTTCGTGTCTTTAAGTTAATATTGGTCAATTTTTTGACAATGTTTGTGTGGTTTCGTTTTCTTAAGTATCGTATCAAGAACCGTTTAAGCACCAGAACTGTTTAAAAAATACCGAGTAGGTACTGGTATCGGATAAAACCCAACCGATACCCAAACCTAACACTGACCTTCGTGTCTTTAAGTTAATATTGGTCCATTTTTTGACAATGTTTGTGCGGTTTCGTTTTCTTAAGTACTGTATCAAGAACCGTTTAAGCACCGGAACCGTTTAAAAAATACCGAGTAGGTACTGGTATCGGATAAAACCCAACCGATACCCAAACCTAACACTGACCTTCGTGTCTTTAAGTTAATATTGGTAAATTTTTTGACAATGTTTGTGCGGTTTCATTTTCTTAAGTACTGTATTAAGAACCGTTTAAGCACCGGAAACGTTTAAAAAAATACAGAGTAGGTACTGGTATCGGATAAAACCCAACCGATACCCAAACCTAACACTGACCTTCGTGTCTTTTTGAGGCTATTGTTTTTCCAGACTCATCTGTATAGTCTATTGAATGCTCTGTTTGCCTTGGCCAGCCTGTTGTCAACTTCTTTGCCGATCTTGGCGTCAGACGAAATCACGCACCCCATGGAGCTGAAATGGTGGAGAGCCTTTGTTCGATGGTACTCATTTTGTGGTGCGGGCTGATGCAGAACTTCAGTCTTCTTCAAGCTGACTTCAGGGCCGAAGATCTGAGCAGTTTTTGCCTCTGTGTGAGCAAGGAGGGCATCGTCAGCTAACAGCAGCTCCCGGATCAGTAGCTTCATGGTCTTTGTGTGGGCCTGCAGACGCCTCAGGTTGAACACGCTCCCACGGAGAAGAAAGCGAATGTATACGCCATCAGCGTCATCAAGGTCCTCATTGATCTGCTGGAGCATCATGCTGAACAAAATGGTGAACAGTGTGGGAGCAAGAACATGACCCTGTTTCACACCGTTTACTATAGGGAAGGGTCGTTGCTATGTCTGACCTGTCCAAGCCGGTCTTCATGAAGCTATAGAAGTTCCTCACATTTTAAATACACTGCAGCAATTAACATTTCATGTTGTTTTGTTTACTTGTTGGTTCAGTTTTCGTTTCTCAATTTATCCAGAATCGTGCAGCTAATATATGATCAATTGTAGTCTACTAAAATTTTATTAGATATATACATTAGAATTGATGGCAAGGATGACACTCTAAGAAATTCTAAATCAGAAATGTCAATTTAAATGTCGATATCATCATTTTTTTTTTTTTTTTTTGCAAACATGAAAGCCAAATTTAAAATTAATTTACACATTTAATTGAATTGCAAAATGTTGTAATGCACAATGAATACATACATAAAAATAAAATTCACACAGGTCATCATGACAATGTCAGTCAGTGCAAGTTTAATGATGCTCTGATGCATAGATTACATATTTTATGTTTATCTCATGCCATTCTGCATTTCCACACGGAAAATACAGATGTTCTAGGATCATTAGCGGAACCAATTGTCGTGAAAATCATTGGGTTCCAGTTATTTTATTTATTTAAATTAGAACCAATTCAGAATGAGAACATTTTCTCATCTCCCAACCCTACTAGTCAGGGATTAGTTTTAAAGTAGAAATCTTCCTGAACCACTTGCTCTTCATAATAAGCGAAAGGCATGACAGTAACATTCCTCCGATTTAGAATATTCTTTCGAATGACCAGTAATATGTTTTTTACGACTTTAAAATGGTGATGCAACTAAATGTCTGAGTGCTTAATATGTGCACAAAGTATTTGACCACTTGAAAGGTGATTTTAGCTCACATCACATGCAGCACTCCCCGTTTAATGCACACAGTAAAGGATAAAGAGACAGAAAATGAGGTGCATGACTTCACAAATGCGACTGGTCTGTCTTTGCCATCTCTGTAGGCACTGACTGCAGAGAGTGCAAAGATAAAGGGAGATATTTTAAGAGACAATATTTTTAAACTGCACACATGCAGTAGCATCGACACCTGCCATCACTCCGAAATGGGTCCCTGTGGCTTCCACATGTATTTGTGTCTAATAACCTTAATTATCGTCAGCTGGGGTTCCTTAGTGATTTACCGCCGCACAACGACCAAACTTCTATATTATGTGTCTGGGATCACCTTTTCAGGCAGGTCAAGGCAGAAAAAAAAAAAGGATATGCCACTTTTGGCGACAAGTGGAGGCGGGTCATCTCTTTTCTCCTTCAAGGAATGTTCTTTGGACAGCTCTTTGCGAGGGGGGAAACACTGTCTTGAATGATATGGACGGTCCGGACGTGGACTGCGAGCTATTTCTCCAGCTTTAATAAATCATCCCCTCCATCTCTCCCTCTTCCTGTCAGAGTGATTGTCAGCTACCTCTGTGATGAAGAAGATTTGTGCAGAGCTCTCCCTCTCGACAGATGTGCAGGTAGAACTACACAGTGGCCAGATGTTTTAATCAGAAAGAAAGTGCTGAGAAAAAGCCTTTGGAATGCAAATCCAAACCCACCAAATCACACTGGGATGATGAGCAGTCTTTAAGGATGTTTATTTAAACAGGTTGTGACTTATACACTGCTAGTGGAAGATCATTGGGGCTTAATTTACATATTTTAATGATTTGTGCTTCTCATAATATGTTGTGTAGATTCCTTTTGAATTATCATTACACTGTATACAACTAAACGGGGGTGCACAATAGAAAAGAAATAGATTATAGATAAGAAATAGATGACTATACGGCTCTAATATGAATGAAAAACAAGGAAATATATTCTATTTTCTTTTTTTTTTTTATTAATATGCCCTTTTTTACAAGCCTGGCTAACGTCAGACCGTGGGAACCACATGTTCATTTTCTCATATTTGAGGCATGGTTTACGAATGAGAGCCGTTTATTGGGTGCTACGAATGTCTGTCAAATGCGCCTGTACGTAGTTTATAACCAATCGTTTCAATTATACTAGATGACGTATGTAGAGTGACAGAGATTAGACGAGGAAGAAGACGATGGGTCAGAGATTTATGGCGTTGGCGTATGTATTTAAGGCTGCATCGAAAGGTAACTTCGCGTCTGCTGCCATGTTTGATCCATAGATATAAACAAACTGCATCGGCGTGTCGCATAGACGTCGTCATCGTCTTGCTGCTCGCTCCCCGTTCTGTGATTGGTCGCCTCGCTGAGGTGAAAATCTGGTCCAGACTGTCTGAATAAAATCACGCTGCGCAAAAGCAGCATGGGGAAACCCAGGTTACCTTTGTGCAAAATGAACCTTTGGTCTAATAACCACTTTAAAAAACAGTCTCGACAAGTCGAACCACGAACACCGTTCATACAGTTCAGCTCACTTGGCTCGTGTTCGTGGTTCAACTTGTCGTGATGGTTCCTGCCTGTATACACGAGAGGACTGTCTTTATAAAAAATTTTGCGTATGGACCCTCATTATGTTACTGTGTTAGTGTGGGGCTATTTTGAGCCTTGTTAGTGGTATAAACTAGCGATTTCTTTTAACTTATTATATGCCCCCATATACAAGCGTTATACGCTAAACAGTTTAAAACTCTTTACATTCGATTATCATGAAAACAAATTTCAGAGAACAGTTGACTAGGTACCAATGTGTTATTAGACCAAAGGTTCATTTTGCACCGGATTTCTTCTTTAATATAAATCTCTGGTGTACCCAGAATGGACATTTCCAGAACAGGGTGGAGCCAGTACCGCTTCTGTATCGGATATTCTGCAATAAACTAAAACATTCGACAGCGTGTCCCGTGAGTATTAAACTAAGTTCTATTTCACATTTTTAAATGGTCAAATCCACACAAAGTTCACATAAAGTTGGTTACATCTGTTAATGTAAACAGCAAGTAAAGAATTCGCATGTATATTAGATTTAAAGCAGTTAATGAGTCTGGAACATCTGCATTTTTCTTCCAATGATATAGAATGAAACAAAATATGAATGTATGATTCAGAGCCACACTGAACTTTGGCATTGCCATCATGATCAGTGTGATGCAAACATTTTAATAAGCAAGTTTTATGTGTGTGGTTCACAGTTTCCTGCAATTAAGCAGTATAAATAATTATATCTTGTAGTTGAAAAAAAATTCTGGATGTAAGTTTCTGAATGCAAGTGCTAGTCAATTTGGATAAATATGCCTGCTAAATGCATACATGTAAATAAAAAAATACAATAATAGATAATCAAATAAAAACAGTTTTGGGGTCACATATTAGTAATACATATTAGTTTTTTTTTTTTTTGTTCAAAAAAAAAAAGTTTATAGTTGAACAATATCTTTAAAGGAATATACAGTATAGCGATTCATTATTTTAAAATGTAAAATTCCTTGCCAGACACAGCCATTAAGTGTGCCTTGATTTCAAGAAATAGTCTGCAATTTATGATGATCAGTGTATAATTTCTGCTTTATTATAGTTCACTAACTGCTTTGCAATATACTTACATATACAACACACAATAAAAATTTGATCATTTAGAAACGTTTCGCTACTAAAGACATGCTAATGTAATGTTGTCATTCAAAACTGCAGACAAAACAGCACTTTAGCACAATTACTTTCTCTCCTCTCATGCCGGCTCAGACAGTTATGATATACGACCCCCTCGTCATATGCTCCCTCGCCTGTCTGAAATAAGTGATGGTTATATTCAACCCTGCACAGGGAAATTCATTTAAAGGTCATATATACACAGGAGAGCGAAATCAAACATGCCATAGCCATTATGCAATCATCAGAGTATAAAGAGTGATCCATGTGATTCATGTGCCCCTCTATTCAAGCTAATGTCAAGAGCACGACCTCCTGTAATACAGCCTTGTTCTGAGGGATGTCCTTACGGAGGTCAAGACAAAAGGTCAGCGCAGAACAATAACAAAGAACAACATGGACATTCATACACATGGGCATGAAAGTTACAGTATTAAGAAAATGTTCAGCTCAGAAGGTCATATATATATAGGTCATATATACTATTCATATATACAGTATATATATGAATAGTTCAGACGCAAAAGTCTGTAAGTTCCATTTGAAATTTTCTTCTAGAAAAATAATTTTTTATCAAGCTTGTATATTTAAGTTCAGTAAATTACTGAACTTAAATATACAAGCTTGATAAAAATTATTATTCTAGAAGAAAATTTCAAATGGCACTTAGAGGCTTTTGCATCTGAACTCTTCATATATATATATATATATATATATATTATAAAGGCTGTCAAATGAATAATCGTGATTAATCGCATGTATATATAAATACACACATATGCTTGTATATATTTAATAAATATTTTCATGCATATGCTGTATATAGATTTATATCTAATTTAGGTTTTATATAAATATTTTATATATAAATAATATTTTTTTTCTTATGCATGCATGTGTGTGTATTTATATATATATATATATATATATATACACACACACACACACACAAAATAATTATACACAGACAGTGCACCCACATATATTATGTAAACACAAACTTTTATTTTGGATGCGATTAATCGTTTGAGAGCCCTAATATATATATATATATATATATATATATATATATATATATATATATATATATATACACACACACAACACATATATATATATATACACACACAATATAATATATATATATATATCTCACTATACATATATAAAATGGATATTAGCTAAATATATGTGTAAATTCTATTTCACAAAAAGTAATTGAATTGTCAAATTGATTTGTAGCACCTGATTAACTTATATTTTCAGTTTGATGATGGTTTTCTTAATTAGTAACAGCTGTCGAAAGCTGTCAACACATTAGCAATAAAGAAAATACTGAAAATATGTAATGAGATTATTTACTTGTTTTCCCAGTTATGTAGAAAGGTTCAATATAATGTTACTTTTTTAGTGCCACAATTTTGAGTAACATTAAATTTGGGCAATATTATATATCAGCAGATTTGTTTCAATTGTTGCAAGATCAAGATTTTAAATGTTGCAGACATGGGGATGCAGACATGTGTGCTTAAAAGTTACTATTCGTCCTAATATTTAGTCTAACATCTAATTAGTTCTAACAAAACAAAAAAAAAAAACAAAGTGTAGCTAATTTAAGTGCCGTCAAGAAAAAACATACACCCACACAAATAAACCATAACCAACCAAGTGCAAACACAAAATTACACCACCTCCGTTTACCCTAAAAATATGTCACTACTTTATTTCTTTCGGGGCAACTTCATTGGTTCAGCAACCTATTCATTATTTGCTTCACCCCTCCATCTTTTAATCAGGCAAAAATGATGGAATAGTTGGTGCGGGCAGATGAAAGAGGCATTAAAGGGGAACCAGTGGGCTATGGCGTAATTGCTTGTGCAGAGTTTAAGCAGGATTATAAGGGTGGTGGGGGGTGTAGGCAATGGATATAAAAAAATTGCAGCCTCATTCACAAAAGTAATTGCTGTTCCTGTTAAAATATGAAAAGCGGAACTCCTATTTTAAACTTCTGACTAGACTTTCAGGCGTAACTTTTTAAGCGCAATCCAAACACAGAGAAAGATTACTTCCTAATAGATAGGGGTCTGGGACATACGGAGGATCCATCATAATTAGCATTTAATGGAAAATGAATCTCGTAGAAGATAAACATCAGCCCCAATATTTCCTGTCTCGTTTAACCATAAGCCTCTTAAATTCATGCAGGTCACTATAGATAACACTGCTGGTTAATGGTAATATTCAAACCCGAGCAAAGAAATCTTTGATATCCGGTATAATGAAGCAGACAAATTCGGTGAAACTCGCGATGGTCGTTTAGCAAGTTTTTACTTGACATTATAAAAAAATGAATCAATGTCACAAATCACCATTTAAGGTAAAGTGCATATTTCTGCCTGGCTCGCATCAACAAGTAGAATAGAACTGGTCAGTTTGTAGACAAGAAAATGATACATTTCACAGTGAATGTGACACTTGAAGCACTGCCATTTTAATTTTATTTAAAGGGATAGTTCATCCAAAAATGAAAATTATGTCATTAATTACTCATGTCCTTCCAAACACGTAAGAATTTTGTTCATCTTCAGAACACAAAGAACGTTCAGTCCCTCAGTTGACAGCTTTGCAACTACAACTTTGATGCTTCAAAAAGTTCAAAAAGTTATCATAAAACTCCATGAAATATGAATTGAGGGGCTTAGTCCAAATTTTCTAAAGATACATGATACATTTATATGATAAACAGAGGCTTCACATATAAACATTCATTCAACCATTAGTTATGGTAAACGGAAGCTCAAGCATGTTCGCTTGATGTGTGAGAACCAATGACGTTCATTCTCCTGTTATTTCAGCAAGAACCAATGAACTGATCATATAATCATATGATCATGTCTCTTCAGAAAATCTTGGACTATGGACACTTTCCTCCTGACTGCTTTTGCTCCTCTTTTATCTCGAACATGGTAGATGATGATGTTGTTGTTGTTTATTTCCCTTAAAGGAGTAGCTCACTTTTCAAAAAATTGCTGATAATTTACTCAACACCATGTCATCCAAGATGTCCATGTCTTTCTTTCTTCAGTCGAATGGACATCTAGGATGACATACATTTCAAATAGTTTGAATGTGTTGGACCTGTTTTGGCAAGACAAATAAATTTTCACTTTTTGATGGTTAAACTCGGAAGTTAAAATGCGTGGGGGGTGGGGGCGACAGGGGAAGAGTTAAAAAAAAAAACTAACATCATTCTGGGTTAACAAATTGACATCACAATTGAAAAGAAAAATAATTTTCTTTTAATAAACCGGTTTCCTGAACACTCCCGGCATCTTCTATTGGTCAGATAAAGTACTGCTGCTTTCAGGCAGCTCTAAACAAACAACGAAATGTTTAATAGTGTGAGAGTGATTGTGTTTACAGTTTTGTTTTTTTTGAAGAAATAATCAACCTATGAATGTCTTACTAATAGTTGTCTTTGCAGATTAAACTGGGATAAAAGTATGTATTTAACATCGAAAAATGTACACTCTTCAAGTCGTAATTAAAGCCCTTGCGAGTAAAGCACGGCACGAAAATAGATTTGTTTTATCTCTTGTCACATGCATGGTTTATTCATTAAATCCTTTAATTTGACAGTCTTCCTTTTTTTCCCCCACTTAAAACCAAACAAAAAAAGAGTATGTGTTAACGGAAAGGAGGAGGGTGTCTCTATCAAAGTATTAGTGAGTTGCTTCAATTTGCCATATGGTCCAATTAAAGTGAATAAAACAATTGTGATATCTTGATTGTGTGTATCTGGCCGCCTGTTCCAGCGCTGTCACCTTCTGTTCAGTCTAAAACTGTGGAGGAGGCCCAATGGAAACAGCACAACCCCTAAACTCTACCTTGAACGATGCTCTCATTGTTGCTTTCAACTGCCTACTCCTTTTCTTTCAGACTTTCTCACTTCTATGTTTCTCACCACCCCCCGAATCCTCCATCTGGCTCTTCACCCCCCTCTATCTCCATCTTACCCCGATGAAGAACTCAGCCATCACCAGTTAATGCAAACACACCATAACTGGCTTAAATTATTCATGGAGGATCGATGAAGTGGGATTCGCGAGTCACGCTTTGACCCTTGGCCTCTTCTGATGAACATTGATTTTGACTTGGGCAAGCAAATCCACGCCGGCGGTAAACAGACACTTTCAAAAACGTGAAGATGACAGATATGGAAGGAAGTCCATGTTTTCAATTCAAATGCCAGGAGTCCATGGGGCAACTTCAGATAGCGGTGTGAAGCGAGTGGAAGCTAGGAAGTGCCGATACTCCCACGTACAGCATCTGTTATGCGAGGTTATCAGAGAACGAGGCTACACAAGTATATCCACTTCGGTTCGCTACACCTTAAATAACAGGCGAACGGGAAGTGGGCATATCAATCACAGTGAGTTTGTGTTGGGCTTCTTTTTGTGATCCGGCCAGTACAAACGCTCAAATCAAAGGACACCAGCCATGCATACCTATAATACACCACACTGCCTGCAAGATCCGAGTCTGAACATTGTCTTGCATATTCCAGGAATTTTCAAGCTTAATAACAGGATGGGAAAAATTAGATCAGAGGGCTTTAATACGACACTTAAACTTCAGCATCAATTTGAATGCACTGACACTATCAGATGAGAATAAAACCTGAACAGAATTGACGCGTACGTATACGTATGATGACATTACTGACTTTGTAGAGCTGCTTTGAATTGTTCAACATTGACACAGCTAATGAACTGAATCGAGTCAAAACTGAGCCTTATAGCTGAACTGAAGTCGTTTAATAATTGATGAACTTCACAAAGTAATTGAACTGACCTGAATGACACTATTGTCTTTTCACAGCTGCTTTACTGTTTATTGCTGCTTTGAAACAATACAGTATGTGTTGTATAAAGCACTATAAATAAAAAAGACTTGATTTGACTTGGAAAAAAGCCCTTCCAGGAAAGATCTACTGATATTGTGGGGGCTAGATCGTGTCAAAAGGTCTTGTATATACTGTCGATTTTTTTCATCTTCGGATGTGGAATCAGGTCGATGGGAATTCAGTCAATATTGCTTTTCTTAAGATGCATAATGTTGACCTGGTACACGCACATATATGAGCTATCAATTACAAAATCCAATATATCTACAGTCCCTTAAGATGAGGGGCAGTAGTATGATGGTGTCTGAAGGCATGTTAAAGCCCAGAGGCCTCCTATAAGCTCTCTGAGGAGCTGAATGATAGAATCCTCCTAGTGAGCTCCAGTTAGGCTGGAACCGAGGGACAGCGTGGTGGGGTAAATGTGAAGCCTGCAGTGTTACGAGGATCATGTGTGTCTGTACTGTAAGCCATTGACAGAATCTCACTGTCGTCTACTCTTCCAATCGAGACTTCTTTTTCATATGCAGTTTATTATATTTAGCTCTTCTGTGAGGTAATATTTATTTATTCTTAAGTTTGTTATAAAGGCACAAAAAGACACTAGATGCTATTCAAACTTCAAATGAGATTTCAAAACGAGTTTCCTGTGGATAATAATCATAGGACATCTCAGTGAAGTTTTACATCAGAGGATACCGTTAGACAGCAAAGGAAGGGATGCCCTCTGTTGGTAGTTGAACAAAAGTTTAATTCAAAATCGTTAATACATTTTTGGGAAAAAAAACAAAAATGAGGGTGGTTGAGATTGGGGCAAATGTGTCAGTGGGTAAGCTGTGTTGCCCCCTATACCAAACTGAGCCTTTTTATATTTTATACAGCTGCCTATGATTGAGATGCACTTTTACTTTCGAAAGTGCTTTTCTACATTTGCTTTGGCAAAACAAATTGATCCAGATTGATTATAACACAGTATAGGTCTCTCTCTCTACATTATATTTTGTATGTCTTGTTTGATAGTGATAGCAACCAGTGAATCCAAATTTTTTTTTTTTTTAATTATAATTATTTATTGATCTGGTTGAATCAAGAAGATCAAATCAAGAAAGTCAAGGTCAGATTTCTTCCCAGAATCCCGAAAAGAGAAACCCACCCACAAATAATCAAAGATTTCCCCAAAAAGTTCTGTATTGAAAAATATAGTTTTTTTGGTAACGCTTCCTTTTACAGTACAGTACTTACAGTGTACTTACCTAGAAAGTACTGGCTAATATAAGGTAAGTACATGGAACAGGGGTAGGTTTAGGGGTAGGTTCAGGGTTAGTACTAGTTTACCCAGTAATTGTAGTTACTAAAATAAGTACATAGTATTTACATGGGTAACTGGACTGTAAAAGGAAGCGTTACCCATTTTTTATAGGTTTTAGACTAATGCACTCTAATGAAGTCTGTAAAATGAGGTTCCAATGTACTGTTCATAAGAAACTCTGTACTGTTTTGTTGTTGTTGTTTTATCCATATTTTATTTTTGTTTACACTCTGTGTTGGTGTTTCAGGGTTGAAAGAAATGTCTGAAAATACCTGATAATATCCAGGCAGAAAATTACAGTTTAGGTTGAGAGTGACTCTTGAAGGACCAGCACCAATTAGAGTCAGAAAACCTCAAGGTTGTGAGTGAGTAATGGTGTGAGGCTGCTATTTACAATGAACTAGACAGACCTTTCATGTTAGGAGATGAGATGGACTTCAAATTAACTCAAAACTACTGCCAGTCTCTGGAAGATACATTCTTCAAAGCAGTACCAAACGAAGTTGTGCTGGTCCCCTCGAGAGGGAGTCAAAAAAACATCAACCCTAATCTGCATTATTTTATATATTACAGTATATTACACTTAAGCTTGTGTTTTTTATTAAGGCGAGGTTATGTTTCAGCCTTCATTATCTCAGCACAGTCTCTGAGAACCTCACACCTTGGTACAGTACGTCTGGAGACTCTGTTCTGGAAAAATGGTGGCACTGGAGACTAAAGTATTCCTGGTGACTTCACACTTAACTCTTCGCCTTAATTTTTAGTCTTTCGCAGTTAATGTGTGTCTTTTCTTCTCAAACTGTTGACCCAACCGTCTTCATTGTCTGATTGTCCAGTTCATTTTAAAATGTATATAGTGTTGCATCCTTCTCTTGGGCATTTCATAATGTTGGACTCAGTTAGTCAGATAAATCATTTTTAGCAGTAGAAATTATAGGACTAAGTTTTAATAAATTCAATGTAGTTGTTATGATTCCAACCTGTGTTACCCTGTCTTGTGTGTGCTGCCCACATACACAAAATAGCCGTGGTCATGATGATAAGCACTGTATCATCCGGAACTGACTCAGGCACAGCAGCCATCTTGTTCGAGGACTCAGGCACGGCGGTCATGACGGCTGGAGGCTCTGGAAGGGCGACCTTGTCGTGAAGAAGCTCAGGCTCGGCAATACTGACGTGAAAAAACTCAGGTTCGGCAGGCATGACATGACATGAAGAATCTTAGGCTCGGTAGGACTGACGTGAAGAAGCTCTGGCGTAGGAAACACATGACAGGAAGGTACAGAAAACACAGGACTGCCAAACATCAGAACTGGACATTCTGGTGACTGATGGTCCAAGCGCCGTGGCCACTAGAGCTTGGTGGGTAACATCCTCTTCTACTTCCCCAACAGTAAAGGAGGACCCACTTAACAAAAGAGAATAATCTATAAATTGTTCTAAGGTTAGGTCATTTAACCCTTTTGGCAGAAGTGATTATAACGGTTTGTTTAGTCCATGACAACAGAAGTCAGAACAGCTTCCTTCCCATTGATACCATTGGCTAAAGCACAGAATTGAGCAGTGATGGTTCAAATACCTAGCCTGGATGCCAGACGAACCTAGCCCCACCCACAACATTTGAGGATGGGAAGTTCTGTCTGGACTTGATACGCAAGTATGCCCGAACCAAAGCTGTTTGTACCAATCAAATTATCAGGGCAGGCTTTATACGATGATGGACATATGATCAACAATATCGTAATCATCCATGTCACCAAAGAGCGCTTGGGTCGAATTCATTCACAACAAAGAATGGCTGACGCTGGAGAATTTAGATGTGTAGATTCATCCATCGTGTCTGTTATAGAAGATCTAGACAGTGCATTTCTTTCAAAAGAGGATCAGAGAACAACGATCAAGGTATTTGTCGATCGGAAAGATGATTTTGAAGTCCTTCCTAATGGATTCGCTCTATCCAATTGATGCATTTTTTTCCTGGTTCGGTTGAAACAAGCCCCATCATCACATCCCAATGGAGCAGCATCAGACTCAAATTTGAAATTGACTAGAATCTGAGTATGACGACATCAGGCTAACAAATACCTTGAAGAAAGATCGTTCTGTAACATTTAGCCAGGCCAAGAAGCAGGCTGCATGTCCTGGACCACACAAGACAGGGGAACACAGGTTGGAATCATAACAGTTTGGATTTGGAAGTAGTAAAATCAGATAATTGACTTGCCTAATAATTACGCATAAATAATTCACAAAAGTTTTCATTCGATTTCTGATTTACATACTTTTACATACTTATACCATATTTTGATTGAAATACTTCCTTTTTGCTTATTATATTTTAAAAAATCTTCACTATTCTTAGAAAACAGAAAAAGGAAAGAAAAGAAAAACAATTTAACACACTCTGATTTAAGAAGTACTTTAAAACAACAAGCAAGTTTTCAGACAGCCAAACAATGACCACTGAGACGAAACTGTATCACTTTACATCACGCATCGCTGCCTAGATTTACAGAAAACAAGCAGTCGCCCAGAAACACAACATCTCTGAAAAGAAGTTGTTAAAAAAAAGCCATGGAAACCACACAGATCTTTAGGATGGAGATTAACAAAACAAATCGCTTAAATAAAATAATAATAATCTGAAACATAAGTATGTTTTTAGCTCATTTATATGATGAACTGTTCACATACTGTAGGATGGACAAAAGATGCACTGTTAACCACTGTCCTCAGCTCACTCCACCAAAAAAAGAGGTCAGCTCTAACATCAGCATCTTTTGAGTTTGTTTAAATAGATCAGAATGATGAATAAATCTGAGTGATTCCCTAATAGATTTTTCTTTTATTGCACTGGTAGAGTTCCACAAATACAGACGCTGGCGTGAGACTCTGATCTTTATCATTTGCATAACATTCCATCAGGGAAATCTAGGACGAGAGGCTTTCTTTTTTCAGTGCAAACATGATTATTCAAACACCCGAGGAGAGTAAGAGGAAGAACATTGATCAAGCCGCCCGCGTCAACTCCCAAAACATCTGTGCAAAAATGTGTTAAGTGCAAGAAAGTGCTTAAAGGATCAGATCCCATGCGTCAACGGGACTATATGTCATGCTAAGAAATGTATTGTCTTTTCTCCCTCACAGGGGTTCAAGTATGTTTTAACTCAGAAGCAAATGACTGTCATGGTGTGAGAGCCTGTTTTTAAAAACAGTAGAGAGGAAACAGGAAATAGTCATTACGATTTAAACCGGTATTTCTCATGTAAGCACTATATAAGGAATGTGACGGAACGGCTGCCTGCCCCTTATTATTATCAGTGCCACCCCATCCTTTAAATCGCTGTCTTTCGCCATGTCACCGACAGGAGTGGGTGTGAGAGAGAGGAGGGGCGTGGTAACTAACAGGACTGGCAGCCCGTGATGAGGCACACCTGAATGGAAAGTCTTTTCAAATGCCGAGTGCACTTCTCCTCATGAGACCGGTCTCTTCCCCTCTGCATGCATGCTGAAATCCTCTTAAAGACTCGCAGGAAAGGCAATCACTCGGGCCATGAAGACAACCTTATTTTTTACACAGATAGCCTGCTAGTTAAAGTTAAACCTTCCAGGATTTGCGATGATAACGTCTGTGTGAAGTTGGCTCATCGCTGGTTTTATGGGTGTTTTTGCTTTAACTCACATTTGCAATGAAAGTGTCAATGAATGCCATTAGGAACAGACTTACTTGCGTTCGCTGGTGACATACTAGAACATGAGTCAAAGGTTAAAAGCTTTTCACCTGTAGATTTGAATGAGTCCCAACTGACACAGTTCAGATACCCAACACTGTGCTTGGAACTGATTATCAGTCTTTTGTGTGTTAAACACAATCCACTTAATACCCGGGATATCACTAGGCCTATTTTACAAAGGCCCTCCTAAAATTTTTATTAGACCCAAATAAATAAAAGTATCAGTAATTTTATTTTCTCCATTCCATTACATCTTAAACTTCTTACTGAGCGTAAAATACCATGGCTGTTGTAGTCAAAATACAAGTGTAGTCAAATATAGAGGCTGCTGAATGCGCTACACCAGACACGTCATCCTGCACTCGACTGCTCAAGTTCAAGGCAGTACGGCAGTCCTACAGTCAATCTTATTGCCATACAGCCAAAAGTTCTCTTCAAGAATGAATACAGTGGCACCTTTATTTTAAAACAGCACAACGAGAAAGGGAAATGGTGAACTATATTATTATATTTCTCAGTGTGTGTGTGTATATATAACAACACACATTATTATCTTTCTGACGTTCTGAGTTATTCAAAGCGTTTCTGATGATTGTTAGGTAGACTGAGATGGTGAACATAAAAAAAATAGTTTGTGTAACATTAGCAACACATTATTACAGGAGGACTTTAAAATGTGTCCTTTGTTCAAGTGCCATGAAGGATAGAACGCGTAGATCCTTTGCAGCCTAGCCTTTCCCAAGATTCATTGCGTGCTGGTGGCAACATTATCTAACGACACAAACGTAAAAATAAAGAAACTTTAAACTTACTAAGATTTGATTTTATTTCATGTATCTTTATTATGTACACAAATGGAACAAGTGAACATCTTTAGACAAGTTGTGAACCCTGTTTTGTTTTCAGACAGTTTAATACAACTTACATATAACTATAACTCTGAATTTGGATGCAGCTTATGCCTCAATGTGTGTGGAGAATTTTTACAAACTGCTGGGTCATAGATCCAACAAGAGGATTTGTTTAATTAAAATTTTAATTAAAATAATAATAATTTATATATATATATATATATATATATATATATATATATATATATAAATTTTAATTAAAAATAATAATAATTTATATATATATATATATATATATATATATATACACATTTAATTTGAATATACTATTTACTTAAAAAAAAAGTCATGCAGGTAAAATGAAAAAAAGAAGAAAAAAACATATCTAGGGAACAAAATATAATCACATCTCACATAAGTATCACATGAGGATAACATGTTTTATTCACTGCATAATGTCTTTGGGTTTACAACCTCATTTGTTCCTGGATATGGATTTTTTAAATGTGAAAAGCAAGCGGAGAATGTTCAAGAATGCCATAGAAATGATGCAATCATGAAAGAAAGAACGTTTTGTGAATTGTCCCTGAAGCATCATCAGCGTGTTGAATGCCGTGTTGATTCATCCCTCATTCTCACAATGCAGTGCCACACTTTAAAGCTGCCACAATCCTCTGACAAATCACAGCTGTTTAACTACAAAAGACTCGCTTTCTGTTCCTACAGTACATGGGAAAAACAAAGCAGAAAAAACATGCATGTTTGGCACCTTAAGATCTCTCCAGCCTCGAGTGTCATCAAGCCCTGATGTGCGATTAACAGATTTCAAACAGCAACACACAAACATGTAAACAAAACATAAGCGAGCTGCATGCCAATGTGGAAACTAAGATGTGTCAGCTGCTGTTTCCGGTGGCTATTTCACACAGGATCATATCTGAGGGCGCGAAATGTAACCTTTCATTTTCACTCTGCATCTCAACCTCTGCTAATAAGCTTGAAATTAAAAAAGACAGACGCCATTGGCTTTTTTATATGATAAAGTCCTGCTGACCATACAAAGCAAAGCTGAGATAAGAGTCCACAGCAGGCGTTCGACATCACAGACGAGCCGCGGTTAAGAGCGTGAACTTCTTTTCATGGATTTGTTTAGAGAAAATATGATATTAATAAATGACGGTCATGGCTGTTAGAAGCGTTGCAGAGAGACTAAAAATATTTATGAAATTAATGTTTATTAATATTCAAAGTAGGTAGGCTATATATATATATATTTTTATATATATGCTGCGGTGGGAGTCCATGCAGGAGTAGCAGTGTTTGTCCAATGAGCAGAAGCCCATTTCTAACATTACCTCAATTCCGTTACCATCCAGATTCACTGTACTAAACACGGATAAATCTACGCGGTAACGCTTCCTTTTACAGTCCAGTTACCCATGTAAATACTATGTACTTAGTTTAGTAACTACAATTACTGGGTAATAACTAGTACTAACCCTGAACCTACCCCTAAATCTACCCCTGTTCCATGTACTTACCTTATCTTAGCCAGTACTTCCGCCCAAAAAGAACTGGTTCGGAACTGGCGCTGGTTCAAAGTTGGTCCGGAGTTGGTTCAACTTGCGAACCCGTTCAGAACCTGTTTGTTTTTCCACTGACTAGAGTGCCCAGGGAACGATGTCGTTACGTCACTGTGCACGTCGCTAGAAACGCTTGCAAGTACATTGCTTTGGGATTATCTCTAACTCGTGTACCAAGAAAACTTTAAAAACAATTGAAATATGCAAGTCTTTTAATCTTTTCGTTTGATATGTAATTTTTTCTGATAAGTTATGTACCCCCGTCTTGTGTCTTTTTTCTTTCCATTTATTTGTTCTATATCGTGACAGTTTTCTTCTTTGCTTATGTTTCAAATAAAAATAAATAAATAAATAAAAACGCTTGCGTGTTTCTGCAGTTTCTCCTGGCTTTGCGATGGTGTTTAAAAAAACCCGCCCCAGCCCCCGACGCAAGCATGACGTGGTAAAAGAACGGTTCTAGTCCAGCAAAGAGTTGGTGCCGCTTTCGAACCAGTTTTCCCGGCCGTGAACCGGTTCTTTGGCTGTTGAAACGCAGAGAACTGGTTCGCGTTCAGGCACCAGCTCTGAACCGGCTCTCAAAATGCTGTACTGTAAAAGGAAGCGGTACCATCTATGCTAACTTGAAGCTATTCTAACTGTACTATGCTACTAACTAACTAGGCTACACAAGCAAATCTATATAACTATATAAATGCTATGCTAAATAGATGCTACAATACTTAATCCTGATCGTTTTCAATACTCGTAATTCCAACTCTTGACTCGCAATGGTTTTGACTAAAGAAGATGATTTTTAAACTGCCGAGGGCGTGGTGAGCTGAAATCTGCGAATGTCAGGAAGAGCATCCAATAGGACAATTCAACTGCAGTAGCCACGGTTCAACCTGAAGAGGGCAGCACTATGACATTTTTACACCATACCCACCTTTTTCTGCGCCCGTTCTATTTCCCAGGATTCATAGCGGGTTCAACTGACTAAGCGGTTTTCTACTTGCTGTTGAAGTATTTGTCTACATAGAATGCTACACTCTAAAAAATGCTGGGTTGTTTCAACCCAATTTTAGATAAAATATGGACAAACTCAAACGTTGTGTTAAAAATGTAATTAAAAAAAATAACCCAATGGTTGGGTATGTCCATATTTTACCCAAAATTGGGTTGAAACAACCCAGCATTTTTTAGAGTGTAGCACTCTAGTCCAGACCACTCATCTATATAGAATGATATATTAAATATCAGTCTACACATGCCCGTTCTGAAAGCGACTTTAAATTTTTCACAGAGAACCCACAAAGAAACCTTTCTTTAAAGTGAATTATTAGTTTTTCAATCAATGTTTCACCAACCAATTGCCTTGTTTTAATAAATAAGAAGTATATAGTAAACAATAGATGATCATGACGGAGGTGACATCGCGCAAACTGGACTTTGGTCTCATGAATGAAACTCGGCGTATGCCTAACCTCACAGGCCTGAGAAATATAGACAATGCATCTTAGAAAGCAGAGGTAGACATGAGTCAAAGGGCAAACCAGCCTAACCTTATAGTAGGCTACTGTTATTCTGCAGCAGTCGGGGGTCACAGAGACTGTCGGATGTACATGTATTGCTGGATTAGAGAAGAAAAAAGTTCATTTTGTTTTTATCTGTGATTTAATAAAAAAATAACGTGATCAGATCACATTTGATGAATGTTTTTTTTTTTTTTTCGATTTAGTTTAGCGATGTGGGGATGACACAATCTAAAACACATGGCAAAAAAGCATAGACCAGACTTGAACCGGAAGTTGGCAACCGGAGTCGTCGTCATGGCAGCGCGCATTGTTTAGAGCAGAATAAGGTGGATATTGTAGAATTAAAACACTTCGTCAAAAAAGTTACTCGAATCAATGATCAGCATTAAAAAAGCCCCATTCTTACAGATCGTTAAGTAAAAATAGTTGGTTTAGGGTTTAGTTACCCTTTAACTGAGCCTACTCTCTAAGCCCTCTCACAAAAAGACGTTGATTTAAATTGATGTATAGTGTGAGCAAAGAGCATTATGATTGAATAAAGAATCAACTGATGTGTGATCCAGCGATATCAGAGAAGCATCAGCCTGGGACAGCGTGGGAGAGCGTTTCAGACAGCAACATCAGACGCAAGAGCACATGTATCACAAATTCATACAGAGGGAAACAAACAATCAACAGCAGCGGGAGGCCTTTTTTTGCCTCAGATGATTTCTTTTTACTGGCAATGGATGCATATGCCGACATACACGCTCTGAGATTATACCGTGTCGTGTAGGGTATATGTGCTTCCAGCTCTGAAGTGAGTGTTGAGATGGTACACATAACAGGGTTTGATCTTAGACCCACATATAAAGCTCCAGTTGAACTGGCACTAAGTGCCTCCAGTCACGGACAAAAGCAACTGATACTGATGAAGGCAGAGGGAACCGCTCAAGCCGGCAGAAAAGCAAAATGAAATGTACAGCCATTTATTTCCAGTGGTTAAGTGACTGTAATAGGAGCCAATGCCATTTAAGTGTTTCTTATTTGTCTTATAATGACAAGCCGAACAGCTGATGAACCAATCCACAAGCTGGCCAACGTTACAGCACAGAAGGCTACAGCACGGATTTCCCCCATTAACCAGCGTACAATTAACAGTGACAGAAAGGGCATCAGGGACTTGGCTAAATCCTGGGCCTGCCATTGTGATGCTCTGTTTAAACTGATGCCCTCAGCACTTCCAATTAAACACATGAAAAAAAAAACAGATGTACAAACAAAAACGCTTATTTGTTAATCGGCTGTGGAACTGTTTGAAAGCAACGTAATGGTGGCGAAAAGCTGGCAGCGGTGTTGTGTGGATCTATGCTTAGTTATTTAAATGCATTTGATTATGCTAATGCATTATATTTTATATAAAATAAAATAATAAATGCATTAGTGTGAATAACAGTAATTCTACATTTAGGATTGTATGATGATAAATGATAATAAAAATAGGCTACATAATATATTACGGCGAGACAAGGCAGGCAAAAACATCGATTTTTCATGCAGTCCATCTGTTTACTGAAGTCCGTCATGACCGGTATCGTTGGAAAATCTCCTGCACTACGCTGTGTTACTCAAATATGGGCATTTCCTTTCTATCAGAAACCAATCGTGAATGTCCAAAGGGAGATTTAAAGCTAATGATGAAATCTCATTGGCAACTGCTGGTTTCTGCTGACATGATTCACTCAGACGCATTCACGTGGTGTACTCTGCCAATGTTAATTCATTGATTTGCTGCAGTTGTAGGCCTTATATGCCTGCCATGTTATTAAATAATCAGTTTTCATGAGATTGAAATAATATATATTATTATTACTAAGGGCGCAAGCATTTATTCTGTTTTTAAATCTTAAAAATCTTAAATCTTTAAATGACTTTTCTCAAAATGAGTTTGTCATTCTCCAGTAGAAATATTTCAGCCTATGTAGCAAACCGAACTTCTCAGTTATAGGCTACAATTACCAGTATTCTGAAGATATTTTCAGAGGGATTTGTTGATAAATTATTCCTGGTCTGAATTATGTGACATTTTAATTAAAGAAAATAGGGCAAAAATCGATTTTAAGGGTGTGGACAGTATATTTAGATTTAAAGCATATATCCTGAATTCCCTCTGAACTTTTTTTTTTTCATCTTGTGTTAATTTTGCAAACTGGCTTTGTCATATTTTCAGATCTATCAACCGAAAATATATGCAAAATTGTGCATATTTAATGAGATAATGCCTAATTTGCATAATTAAATGAACAAATTTCAAAAACTTGAAGAAAAAAATTTTTATATACTTGTGTAGGTAATCAACTGTGGAAGTTTCATGGTGATTATATTATTTAAAAAAATTTACCCTATTCACCTGTAGTGTCTCGCCTTAAAGTCCCCGTGAACCGGAAGTCGCAAACGATTTTTCTCCAGTGCTGTGACGTATTTCCAAGTGAAACGGAATATTGAATAGAGGAAAGGGTTTTACTCTAGTGCTCCTCCTCTCCATCTCTCGCTCATAGCAAACTAACGGTTTGAGGGGAGTGGTTAAGCGTTTCCCCACCCAAACTGTGAAACCTACGTCATCAGAAAAAGAAACCGTTCCAGACCGGAAGTAACTTTTCAGATTTTGATTAAAGATTACCAAGGTAAAACATTTTTTTAATATATTTTTACTTGCACGGATTAATTCTTCACCACAAGGCTAGTAATTTGCGCTAACAAAGTAAATAGGTTGAATTTTGATTTCACGGGGACTTTAATCATAAACAAATTTAGAAGTGTAAAGAAAAAAATAATCATACTTTGTTTTCTATATTTATTATTTTATTATCTATTTTATGTATAATGTATTTTATTATGATTATGAATAATACATAGCAAATAAATAAATAACATTATATATAACATCAAAATAATAACCGTAGAAGTGCAACAGACAGATGGATGGATCAGTGTGCAAGTAATATGCATTTATGCTCACAACATATTTACTAATTTAGTAGCTAGGCTATACCATGGGCTATCTGTCTGACATTGCAACAAAGTTATGCATGCTCTTCCTCAGCTAAATTAATCTCAGTCTATATCCATTTTAGCTTTATGAGAGTGTCATAATGTCTTATGGGTCAAGAGGCAGCTCACCCGTGTGTAATATTTAAAACTGATGGCTAATTTACCTGTCCTTTTCATCATGTTTTGACTTTAATTAAATCAGGCAGACTTCTCGTTTCCATCACAGTCCTGGACTTTGAATTTGCTCAGCCAGCCCAACACATCTTACAATGAAGATCTAGGGTGTCCACACAGGACTTAGTCTAGATTATTAGTGAGGGCTAATTGGATTTCAACACTTTAAGTAGGTCATCTATACAGCACTGGATCATCTGATCTACTATCTCGCATGTGTTAGCAGACATGTTCAAATTCGAATGTGTACAGTAGACAACAAAACAACCTCCGAAACCATATTTCAAAACTATTCCAGCAACTCAAACACCTGTTGATACATACATATGCATCAATCCTGAGGCCTAGAGGTCTAAAAAAAACTTCAAATGGGTGCGAATACTACAAATCATATTCGATTGAGCTGAAATTGCCTTTGAATTATGAAAAGACCTAGGAACCCAAGATTCCTCACCTACACTCAACGAATACAAACTATAGCACAACACCCACTATAACATCTCAGCAAACCCGTCAAGCTTCTTCTAAATGATATTCGACAACATAAATAATATATAAAATGGCCAGACCACTTCAGAACAAAATCTTAACCACTAATGCTAGTCAGATTGCACATCTCAGCCCCATGAGCTATATTGCATTTTACATTACTGCAAGTGCAATCTTGACTGACAAAGCAGAGATTTACTGACAAACCCAATAAAACATGATATCCATAAGCCAACAAGACATGTTAGAGGTAAAGGAGAGATTTATTGTGATGTTTATTAAGTGCCGCTGTCATTGAAGCTCAAAATTTGAATTCATTATTAGGAATCCTGTGGAGGAGGCTCCGCTACCGCTTCCTCTGCTGTGTAAACATGATTTCTAAAATCATAATTTTGTCATAACACTATTGGACAGGTGTAAATGGCACATTATTGAGAACAGACTGTATTCAACCAGCACAACATGCTAATGATGCTTTAGCACTATACGGAGACTGAAAAAGTTAAATCTAATTTTCATATTAAACATTTCTGCTATTTATTTCTGTACAAATAAAAAATGTACATCGTATTGAACACTATCAGCTTTAAAATAGCTGCTTTCTATTTCAATATATTTTCAAATGTAATTTATTCCTGTAATGGGAATTTTCAGCTTCATTACCCCAGTCGTCAGTCAGTCATGTGATCCTTCAGAAATCATTCTAATATGCAGATTTGGTGCTCAATACATTTTTCGTTTTATTATCAATGATGAATACAGCTGTGCAGTTTAATATTTTGTGGAACCCATGATATATATTGAATTCTGACCGTTCAAATTAAAATAATTGATTTAAAATAGAAATTTTATGTAGCATTATAAATGTCTTTATGGTTACTATTCATGAATTTATGCATCCATAGTCAATACAAGTCTTTGTTACATACTACGCTATAAGATAATATATTTTGCATTGCTTTAGTGCCTACTCGATTTCCACTGGATACACACTATAAATATGCACCACTCTCTGTACAATCCAAAAACATCCTTGTTTTATAATATTTACAAATGTAATTACAAAACACGCAAAGCGAAATCAACAGCAGGTGACATGCAGCTTTGTATGCATAAACACTCTGATTGGCTAGGATCATTATAATGTTAATGTTAGGTTATGTTACTTAGAGACGCATTTTTTTTTTGATTACCGCACTATTAGTGCATGATGAAAATACAGGTGGGAGGCATGTGAGGTCTCTCTCCTGGAGTCCTTGCTGATTAAAAGAGCTTCACCTCAGCATTGCGGGGTAGACAGAGTTTTGTCTTGCAAGCCCTAAGGGTTTCTATGATGTGGAAATTCAAGATTGATTCTAAGTCGAGTGAACTCCCACTCTTCTGTTTCCAGGAGACTTGAAAGTGTGTAGTTCCAATTTGTTGAGAAAAGCTCTGTTCTGTTTAAATACAGCGTGAAGTTCTACTCTAAGGTGTATCTGTGTAAGAAAGTAATGCGTGGCGTTAAAAAACAGTCTTTGGAACTTTCTTGATTTAGCAGGCTTTTATGATTTTTGGATGAGCAGCAGCCAGTGTGACAAGCTCACTTTTTTCCTTGTCAGCGCAAAAGACACTCAAATTACTCTGTTGATTTTGATCTTACGAATAAGTGTTGTACATCATTAGATCATATTAAGCGTCTATTTTTTGTGGATACTCACAATAAAAACAAAGTGTTCTAATTTGTCAAATAAAGAAAAATAAACACGATGCGGATTTTGCCTTCTCTCTGTCAGTGAAGTTCATTCTGAAACGCGACAGAAAATGAACTGTAACTCAGTGAATACTTGTCACACAGGCACGAAAGATTTTTCGTTATGAAGCTAAAAATTCTCTTCTTTAAAATGTAAATTTTATTAAAAAAATAATATTCTCAGTGTAAGTAATCTGTATGAAAAGAGAGAGATGTCTGTGTTTTTCCTTTCATCTCATTATACTTTATTACGTGTTAATTTATTACGTCCAAGGAGAGTGCGCACTATTCAAACGCAAATGTTGAGGCAAGTCATGAAAATGCCCACATCAGCTGGATAAAACATCAAGTATAATAAGAATCTTGTTTCGTTGACTAGTTTTGGACAGATTACAAAGTTTTTACTCTAAAATAGACATAAAAATAAGCTTTTGTTAGACAGTTTCTGCTCATATGTTAAATATATAGTATGCCGAGTCAAAAATAAACTAATCAACTGTTATAGTGTTTGTTCCAATAAAAGCTAGGCTATATCAAAATAATGAATCCATAATTTGAGTGATGAAATGTATTGGCCTATATACTTTATAAGAGATTTATGGAAAAAGACTATTTTCTTTTCAAGATGTTTCAAACTCTTTGAACCATTTCTATAGAATGGCCCATAAAACGTATTTGAACAGGATTTGTTAATTATGCAGAACATTAAGGCTTTATACAATTTAAACAGATGAGTCATAAAAAGAATTCACACCCCTCATAGTTGTCATGAAGGGCAAAATTAGCTGCATCAACCAAAACCACTTTTTGCACGAGTCCAGGATGTAAACAATTTTTTTTTTCTGCTGTAAAGTTGGGAATTTTAACATGGGTGGTCTATGGGATTGACTCTCTTTTGGAACCTGTCTCTAGTGGCCAGTCGATGAAATGCAGTTTGAGTCACTTCCGTGTTGTTTTCATGAGAGACCAGAAGGTTGCCGCTTGGTTAAAATCCATAATGTATGAGCACCAGGCGGCAGAGCAAGAAATTTCGCTTTAGTTACAGAATTCAAAGAAAGTCAAAATGATTGTGCCATTATTAATACTCCTCTCAAGACAAGACTGAGAATCCCCAGAGTAGGTAAATTCTCAGTGATTTATACAGAGTAGGGCTTTTGCGTGACCTAAGAAAAGATTTTTCTCAATAATTTTGGTGCAAAGCAAACTGCAAGCCAGGGTGATATAATATGCATTAAACACCCTCTTTATCTCTTCTAAGACAGATTGTGAACATCTTGCCAGTTTAATGACAGGCCCTCCCGAGAGAAATAAACAAGAGACGGAAACTCTTCTAGCAAATTGCTTCACTTTGCACAACAAACCCAGTCCCGGCAAAGGACTAGTCGGGCCTCAGGAGTCTTTTTATTCAAGCAAATGAAGGGAAGCAAATGATGATGGTCTATATCGACATATAACATTGATTATGAATGTAATAGACGAGTACAAGGGAGTGAATGATCAGAAACCTGAAGAGAAAAAATAAAAGCTTTCTCTTTATTGGCTAATGAACTCTTTCCTGAGCGGTAAAAAAAAAAAAATCAACGAGGCAATTTACTCTCCTCCTCCGTTTTTATATACAATGTTGCATGCGATCAAATGCTCAGCGAGAGAATTCCCTCAAGTCCTTGCTACTGGGGGCCGTACGTTTCCTTGCCTTCATTTGCATGCGTGACCATGTGTTTAGATGTGTTTTGTGCATTTATGCACACACTCTTGATTTTGTTAACCTTGCTGCAGAGGAGGTGGAGTTTAGACCTTAAAGCACCTAATTCAGTGAAGCTGATCTCCCACCTCTAAAGTCTTTGGCTGCACTACAGACGTTCAGAGCAGCGCCACACCACAGGCACTCAGCACCGGAACCACTCGCCACGCTGACGCAAACCACCAGGAAAAAAGAGACATGCTGAAAGGCTGAGTCCTACATCTTTCTCCCACTAGCACGAGCTCTGGGGATGCAGGTATCAGCTGCTTAGTACTGGGCCCAGGTGATAAAATAAGCATTCAGGAATTTCTAATAGGTGTGCGTGGGCAAAATGTCAAGTCTTAGGAGTGTGTTTTGTTGTTGAGATGAATTTTAAGCATGGCGTGCTAGCAACCTGTGCTGGTAAATGCTTGACTGATGTTGGTCAAGGATTTGAATTATTACAGTAAAATTCATGTTTTGAAATTCTCCACAAAGGAGCTGGCACATATTTTATTCTCTGTGTTAAATAAAATAAGAGGATGAAAAAACATCCAGAATTTAATATTGAGCAAAAATTTGTATTACTTGAAGAACGGAATTGAAGGAAGCTTACAGTATATGTCAGGGGTTTTCCCACAAATGACCCCCAAATATGATGAGCTCCTTACTAAGAAATATATGGATGTATACATTGAATGTACAAACCCTTAAAATTTAAAAATATTAAGTGTGATATTATAAAGATTAAAGGTACACTACAGTGCCCGACATTAAGCCTGTCCATGTGCATGTCTGAGTAAACAATTTCCTTGTCCAGAATTTATTTATTTATTTATTTATTTGTGCTGTAAATATTATTTATTCTGAAGCAATATTCTCATCAGTGTTCAGTCAGCTTTGACAAATTTAAATCTACATATTTATGATATTTTAACCTTTATAAAGGGCATTTTCCCTGATCTTTTTAACTATATGATTCATACTTAATTTTAAATTCTTAAATTTGATCTTTAAATTAAATTAGAATAATAAGATATAATAGGGCTGTTACCAATCAAATTAAATAATTTACACTGAAAATTTACAACTGCATTAAATAATGTTATGAAATTGTTTTAAATATTTTGTTAGTACACAAGTAAGAAATATTGGAGAGAATGATACTTTTAAACATGAAACTAAACCACCATTAGTAGGCAGGTGACCGTCTTAATGAGTGAGTCATTGAGTTATTTATTCAAACGATTCATACGGCTGATTTATTCAGGAATGAGGCAGTTGTTTAAGAATGGGTCATTGAATCTTTGTTTGGAACTCTTTTGAGAAAAGAACAAAATCAGTCAATTATGCGTCAAAATGTAAGTGACTTGATATTAAGTAGCCTACTTGTTATATGAAATCAGTGTCACATTTTCAATCGTGATGGTATTCAGCACTCTTGGTTGTGTGATATATGTTAAAAATATAAAAACTCCACATTTACAATTTTTACATATAGAATTTGTACATTTTTTACAGTATGTTAACTAAGTTTTTTGTGTGTGCTACACTCATCTGTTACGATTTCTCCTCGAGAAGCTGAGCGAGCCTCAACAGCGCAATTATTGAACAATTATTCACTGTCAATCAATAACCACTTACACTAAATGAATGCAGAATAATTTTCACATTTTGGTAATTCTTAGCCAGTGACCTGGACACTGGGGGGCGATTGAGACGTTTTGGCTTCACTTTTGAGGGCTTGTGCGGCAAGCTTGGTATAAACCTAAAGAGAATCATAAAAACTAGTGATAATTTTTACATATAATTTAACTAGTGGTAATTAAACTCTAAACCCTTTTTTAGTTAATTCTCTGCAAGACTGGGGCTTTATTAATGCTGTTCACTGTTTTAAGTAATTTGTTTGACATTTGGGTATAAAGTGTTTTAATTCTACAATGTATGGTGTAAAAGATCTGAGTGCTGCCCTCTTCAGGTTGAACGGTGGCTACTGCAGTGAATTTTCCTATTGGAAGTTGTGGTGCCCTGTGATGTAAGAGGGTGCCAGCTAACTACGCCCTTGCCTACAGACGAGTCTCAGGTGCACGTCGTCTTGTGGGTTTGTAAAAAAAAAAAAAAGGTTTCTTCTCAAAAGCACAACCTGTAGCACTTTGTTTTATGGCCTGAGAACTGATGGATGCATTCTACTTACTACATCCATCTACTATTTGCTGAAAAACAAAACAAAAAGCTTTACAAAAAAGCAGGGTGAGCTTAATCCCAAACAAATGCAAATGGACCATCTCGTTTCTCTGTCAGAGTTCGTAATTTTGAGGTTGCGTAATTTGGCACATTTTGACTGCACAGGCGGCCCATCTCTGAGAAGTAATGGATGTCGAAAACATGCAATTTTTCAAAAATCACAATGCTACTTTTGTGGTCAGGAAATGAATCATCTGGGCCCCATTATGGAGAAAAAAGCCAGAGCAAAAGATGATGGAGATGTTTGAGAGGAGAATGTTTTCCAAATAAAAATAGGAAAAACCAAGGCCAAGTGTGATTACATCGGCTTGTTTTTGTTTCTCCTTCTCTCGCTCTCAGTCCTCTCTAAGGTTAACAGGTCTGGTGAAAGGAAATGGGTCTGAGAGACAGCAAGGTGTTGGACCATTTGGTGTGTAGTCAGGCCAAAGAGCTGCCACAATGTCATTATGCCCGGATGGCAGCTCAAACCAGAATAAGTGACAAACAGCTGTCGCTAATGCACTCGCTAACAGATGCGTCTAGTCTTTCATCCCCTTACCGGGGCTGGCTGCAAGCTCCTTTCAGCCAAAAAAAATAAATCAAACTACAGTAGAGCGAGGGCCATTTTGGCATTGCAAATTAATTCCGAAATATCAAAACACTGATTAATCCTGGGTCTCTGAATCGTCTGGATGGTCATTCATTATGACGGCACCCCGTGCTCCTGTCTGGCCTGTGATGGTGGCTCAAATGATTAGGCTTTAATGAGAGACAAGAGAATGTTGATGTAAGGTAAAGGAAAGTGGAATTAGACAGATAATGTTGAGCAGCTCGCTGTGAAATCAAATTAGCGCCCTCTCAATCTTATCAGCAAGAAGCTTATTTTTTTCTCCAAAGCCGCAGTCCATTCAAACCTCTCCAGTTAATTCTCTTCTCTGTCTCTGCTGCAGATATTCGCAATATATCTGATCGTTCAATGCGGTTCAGTTAATACAAGAAACTTTGAGCTTACTGCAAGAATCGGGATATGTGAAAGCTAGATATCACAGCTGAGATTTGTGGGGGAAAGTAGTGAAGATGAACAAAGTCCAACAGATTTTTTTTATAATGGATGATACAGGACCAAAATCTGTAAGGGTTCGACTAAAATTTGTCCTAATCCGCTGCCTCTCCTTTGACGGAACTCACACTCGTGGTTGGATCATATCGTGGTCTAAACCAATCAGAGAGAGAGATTGGGCGGGTCTTTGCCTCTGATTGGCTGTGGTCCAGATAATCCTCTAGGCCTACACTGCTCGTTGCTGTGTGTGATTGAAATTGTGACCTGAGCATCAGAGAATTGGGCTTCGTTTAAACTATCAGTGAAATGTGACCCAATTCCAGATGTGCTGGATGTGTTCTATGACCATGTAAACAGGAGAAAAAAGCATGCATTCGGATATTTCGAGATCGGTTTCAGGCCTATTTCATAGGTGGAAATAAATCAGATGTGCCAATGCAAACAGGCAAATGGGCTTTTCTGAGGCATTACGTCTCCATGTTGACACAACATATCAAATGTTGGCTTGCTCATCCTAAATTTCGGACCCAATTCTCCTCGTTAAAGCCCGCCACAATCTCATCTATTGCACGAATTTTATTTATCGCGCCATTTATGCCAAAAATATTTTTTCGTGCACATGATACGCACTTTTATGGCGTTTAATACGCACGTTTACAGTGCGTATCATGTGCACTCAAAAACTATTTTTGGCATATAAAGCTCAGTGAAGCACTGAGCTTTATATTTTTTGGCATATTCAGCTCAGTGAAGCACTTTAAAAATACTTAATGAAGGGCATTGGGTCTTTTTAAGGTTATCCAATCAGTAAAAACACTATGAGATCAAGTAAATGCCCCCCAAACAACAGCAAAATGGGGTTATAAATGTTATCATATCCCATTTTAAATTGCATTGATGAATATGATTCCCGAATATGATTGTTTGACCAAATAATGCAGTCCAAATACACGCACTTCCTATTCAAAATATTGGATTGAAACATTGAAATATTACAGCATTTGGGAGGCTGGAGATAACGACAGCAGATATATCAGGTGTCAACAACAGACAGACAGACAGACTGGAAGATTTTATCACAAAAGACTCAGTCAGGACCACTCCTGCAAACATGAGAGCAGTGTTCTCTGAGAGCCGCCATGAGATGGTGGTGCGAATGTTTTCATGCTGTTTAAGCACCCGATAAAATGCTGAGGTAAATCTCTGAGATTTTTTTTTTTTTTTATTACGTATTGAGAGTGAAAATGCTGGGAGAGAGGAAATTGGCTGCTCCGAGCTTCAACAAGTAGCACAAGGCCAGCGTACCAGCTCTCGGTGGTATTAACAACTATACAAGCGGCACGTCAATAAATCACAAGCCTTTCAGCCACCACAAGTGAAGCAGTGAGTGCTGCCTCCGTCCCATACACACGCGATTATATTAAAATCCCAAGGGCCGGGATTCATTTACCCTTTCACTCGTAAGTTTAAAATTATTCTAGCTGAGCCCCGCATGAGTTTTTTAAAGGCGACCATTATTTTTAATGTATCACATTGTTTCCTCCGGCAACGTGCCAAGCTTGTCATATATGACACATTACAGCCACAATTAATGTTGAATGACTCATGTATCAGTTTTCTTCCATTTTTGCTTTCTTATTCAAAAATTATTACACATATAGGAAAATCTGATATTCTGATTCTCCAATATTAGTAAGTAAACGTATTTTGTCAGTTAAAACATATTTATAATGATCATATTAGATCACTTTGCCTGAAAGACATGAAAGTAAGTGACTGGTGAACCTTGAGAAGAGTAAACTTTAGAATTACCTACACAATGTGTATCTGGTGTGAATAAAACACAGCATCAATTGATGTCTCAATGGATAATTATTGCCACTTGCATAGACATTCAGTGTGTATTTTACAAACTTTTTTGGTTTTGTTAGTGCTTATGTATTTAAAGGAGTA